>JAODFX010030585.1:0-10622 GCA_027580035.1 Dorylogaster longipes | reverse complement strand
AAAGTATTATAATCTGACCTGTTTTATTTAAAAAAACTATATATTACCCCTGATGATGCTGAAAGGAAAGTAGGCGAAACATAGAGTTTTTAGCAAAGAAGAATAATTTGAATTCAGACGAATCGACAGTTTAAAAAAAAATTTTTTAAATAGAACTAAGCATTATATTCTATACAATTCCAAAAGCAACAAAAACTTTTTAAAATATAAATTGGAAATAAAGTTAATAAAGTTATAAATTGTTTTTTAATAGCAGAATAACTCGTTTCCTCGTAACTCGATATAAACCACTTAGCATGCAAGAGATTACTTGGATTTCTAATTTATTTAAGAAAAATCGACGAGGTATATTATCAGATATGTACCTGCTCAACTTGTAACCACCTCAGCAAGAAGCAAAAGACAATAAATTGAGATTCAATTAAGTATGCAAACGACAAACTGTACTCGTGCAAATTCTCGAGTACAATCATTTATTTTTGTACAAGTACTAATAATAATTATTGGAAAAAATAAAGTACTTGCGAGTATAACTTAACTTATAGAACGAATATTATTTTTCGTAATAATCGTACGAGTGAAAGTACTGATTGAAAGAAATGTCTTCGTGTTCTGACTGATTCAGTTTGCGTTATTGCATAATAAGATGTATGAGAAGGGGTTATTGGTGGGCACGTACGCACAAGGACAAATCTGTGTGTAAACAGCCGACCCGTCCTTGTTATCCGCAACGGTCTCCCGTTACCGCACCTGTTTGTCTGCCTACACTTATGCCAGAAAGACACAATATTCAATAACTCTTGTCGATTTCTCGTTTCGAAAATAATGTAATGGTAAATAAGGGAAAACCGCGGTTAACCACGGTAATACCGCGGTAACTGTGTTGTTCTTCACTAGAAACCCCTAGAAGTGATAAAATTCCAACGGTGATACCGTGGGGACGGTAATGGCCGGTATCACCGTGGAGGAGTAAATTACCGTAAAATATTGCCAATATGTTGTAAAAATGTGTCGTTTTGTTGTCTTTTGGCTAATTTTTACTAAATTTTCTAAATTTCTAATAACTAGTAGGAATAAGTGTAGCCTTAATTCAAAATATTGTGCAATTTACTTGAAATTGCATAATTAGTTTTAGCTTACATTCAAACACAATGCCTTGAAGGGGAACTATAGTTATTTAGATTTTTGTAATTACATTGATATATATATATTGGGAAGGACGAGGACGCAGATGGCGATGGAATGGGAACGGTAGCAGGGCTATGGGGATGGGATGGGTATAAAATATTTGAGATTAGATGGGAATGGGAAAAAATCACGGTAATGGGGTGAGGATGGGGAAAGATTTTGTCCCCGTGTCCATCTCTAATAGGAACTATTTCTTCGATTTCTCAAGTGGTATGCGGGTAAACTGCAATAAACGTTCAGAAAATCCTAGTGGGTGCGCAGGTTAAGTTCGTAGATTATCTCAGAGACAAGTATAAAACTGTTTTCAAATAACAACTTCGTTAAATTCCTTTGCAAATTAGATTAGATCACACTAGGAAACATCTGGGAATGCAAAGCATATACCGCAATGTTGTTCTATTGGTTGGTTCAAGTTCCATTGATCTACGATCTACCATTCCCGCGATCTTTGCTTTAATGTTTCCGAAGGTTGGCCATTTCTTTAATTTCGGCCATAAAATGGCCACTGGCTGTTAGAATGTTTTGTTGGAAATGGAAAGCAATGCCTTGAATAAGAGTTGTAGAGCTTCCACCAAAAGATCACTTTTTTGGTTTATAAGACAGGAAAAAAAAACGGTACTTTTTGCAGCCTAGTGGAATTACCAACGCCTACCTGATTTTTCATGATGATGCGAACGATGATGCGGCTCTTTGGCGTCAACCATCAACGCCGTTTTGCGGACATCCGTCGCCACCGCTGCCGCTGTCACCACCGCCGGTTCCTGCACAAAAAGCGGCTGCGATTTCTGCACCAAGCCGACCCAGAGAAAGCTAATGCTACTTACAACCGCTGCCGCCGCCGCCGCCGTCGTCGTCGTCGTCGTCGAGTGGGTCGTCAGGTTGCGATTGATGTTCGCGCCGTCGCTGTACGCCATGATCTTCTCCTTCAGCCGCGACGGGCAGCGACTGAAGATCGAGAGGAAGTCGTCGGTGAGCTGTGCGAGCAGCTCGCCGGTGACGGTCGGATCCACGTAGGAGAACCACGCGCGCTGCTCGTTCGACAGCGGAATCTCCCAGTTGGACCACTTGCAGGCGAGGTGGATGCAGAAGCATGCGACTACCGTCGGCTTGTACTGCAGGCACATGGTGGTGAGGTGCAGACTGCAACCAGAGCAGAGTCTCATCACCACGACCGTCGTAGGCGCTCCCGCACTCGCACCTCGTGCTCGCCATGAAGTACGACGTCTGCGCGAGGTCCTTGCTGGCGCGCACCAGGTGGCAGCAGCGCACGACGTGCGCGTGCGGATGGTCGATCGCCACGTCGAAGCCGAGCGTCTGCAGCAGCACGTTCTCGTTGAAGACGAGGTCCTGCGACTGCTGCTGGTAGCGGTCGGTGTTGACGCCGAACGCCACATCGCGCGGATTCTTGCAGATGTTGTGCACGCGGATGACGTGCTCGAGCTTCCGCGGCTGCTCCTCGACCTTCGCGGCGAGGAAGAGCGCCGCGGCGGCGATCGAGTACCACGGGAAGTGCGTGAACGAGTGGAACACGTAGAATCGGTGCATGTAGACACTAGCAGTGTTTATGCATAATTGTGTACTGTGGACTATCTTAAGGAAATTTCCTCGATTAAAATATACCAAATCATTTCAACATTTCATGTACATGACACATATTCCTTCGCATTGATCAATAACTTAAAATACTCTAAAAAACAATAAGCATCTATGTCATACAAACAACCTGCAACCTGCAAATCAAATCCAAAAGTAATTCGAAACTTGCATAATGAACAATCTTTCAAATACCTAATTTATTTTCTATGGGAAAATTATTGCAATGAAAAAATTAACTCAATCAAAAAAACGTTTTTAATCATAGCAAGATTTTGAATCCAATATAACTCAACAATATTAAATTGAGTGAAAAACAAATGAAAGCTGTACAAAACAAAATTAAACCAATTGCTTGTCAGCAGTTAAATATAAATTTATATAAATATAAAGATTTTAATTTTTGATATTATGTGAAATATGTTTGAATGCAGTAATTGTTCAACAATAATAATTCAATTTAATTTAAAAACACAATTTTCATGACATGGTTAACCTCAAGAAAACATTAAATGACAGAGCCAATGACAAATTCTAAATGAGCAAACAATAATTGACATAAAAGTCAAAGTTACAGAATGGAAGGCACTTGAGAATAGACATTGCAGTGTCCTTTTCATCAACTTTGGATGCAACATAGCAAATACTTGGCTCACTCATAAGCATACCCACAAGCAAATAAACATAATAGAAAGTAAGGTTCCTTTCACAGGAAAAAATACTAGCAAATTGAGTCAATTCCTTCTCATTTCACCTAAACATGTCTGTACTACCGAAGGTGGTAAAAGTCTGAAGTAACAAGAGAGAACAAATAAAAGCTACACATACTGGGAGATATCAAAGAGTAGAAATTATACTGTTTTCGTTCTTTGTTCAGCAATTTAATCAGGTCTATTCGAAGTTCGTTCGGTTACAAGAGCCTTCCGTACATAAACAAAATGCAGGCGCGTAAACATAACCTAAAAACGTGTTCATTAAGTAACCTAGGGAAACCTGCGAGCAACTTGAAAGCAGCGTCACCAGCTGCGCATAAGAGGCATCTCGAGGAGCATCTCCGTGGCGCAGAGCCCACCGAGGAGTCTCGCAAACGCAAAAAGGATACACTCGCAGCCGTTGGCCCATATCCTGTATGAAGTACGCAGCCTGTTGCCGATACGTGAGCTCTTTGAGCGCATCGATCCCGAACTGCCTCGACGGTGTGTTCTCTAGTTGCTCCTTGGTGAAGTACCATTTTTCGTCAGAAGCCATTTACGTGCGTCGCGACACGGCCAGACAGGAGCACTAGGTAGATGTCGCTACGTAATACACACCGAGTGCTGTTCCAACGCATTTAATTGCGGGTTGCGAATGGCGTCGACTGGACCGGGACTCTCAGCCGAGATGCGACTTGAGCAGCAGCAGCACGCGCACGGCGGCGACGGCCTCCACGAGCGGCGAGCCGTCTTGCGTCACAACTCCTCACCGACGACGACGACAACGAGAGGCTGCGTTCTCGGTCCGAGTCACTTGCACGCAGTGAGGTTCGCGATCGCGCACGGGCGCACGTCCGCGAGCGCGTCCATCGAGCGACGGCGTCCGGCGAACTTCGCGTGCGAGCGTCCGTCGCAGCGTGCGAGCTCGTTCATTTACGCCGGAGGGTAGTTTACTAGCATTAATTAACATACATACAGGAAAGCCGTCGGAGTTGATGTTATTCACTGTTTGATGGCCGACCAACCACGCTAGGCAACGCGGCGCTTCGCGTAACGTGCGATTGCAGACGCGCGGCTCGCTCGGCGAACGCCCGCCGACCGTAAATCCGCGCCGAGTTTTCGCGATGCATTCGCGCAAGGAAAACGCAGCAAGTTGTTGTTGTTTGGAAAATCATCGACGACCCAAACCACCTGCACTGACTCACGCGCTTCTTCCGCCGAAGGAATGGCTGACGCGATGCAGGGCTGCCAACGCTCAAAGAATTTTGCGCGTTTGTTTCGTGCCAGCGCAATAAGCAGCACCAAAATTTGCCAAATCATTGCGAAATTAATTACATCTACATTTTCGTATATTTTATACACGTACACATTTTTCTACTTGGAATAAAACATTGCTTTAAATTTTACTTTCAAGCGGATGTTCGTGTTTTCCCCAGTATTTGGTTGGCAGCACTGATTGTACAAACAAGATTGTTTTTATCTGTTGTTCAACAGATTAGAGCGAATTGGGATGTGTAAATAGTAATTATAGAAAATTATTTACTTGCAAACGTGAATCTCGTTGAATTGTGAAAGTTTTTAGGTATCTCGTTTGAAATACAGAACATGGACAAAAGCAAAATAATGAAAGGCAATGTGCAGTTGAAATCAAAAATTGCATCGGAATTAATAAGTCAGAAACCATGCCAGTATCAATCCTATAAATGTTCACACACTGCATTGAAGAACTATGCTTATTGCCAGCACCATATTTTGTCTGACAAGACAGCTCCCTATCGGCAGTGTTCCTACACTTATAGCAATGGTAAACACTGTTTCTACCCAGCATATAAATCAAATCGGAAAGAGGTGACATTCTGCAATGAGCATGCCTTGAAAGCACATTTGTTAAAAGCCAAGCAAGGAGCTCATATGCAAGCACCAAGGAATGCTGAGTCAATCTTATCCTCATTGTCCCATTACATGATTAAGTCTAAAAACCAGAGGATGGTTACAAGCACATCAAAAAACTATGATGAGAGCAGAGCATCTCCTGAAATTGCTGATGTGAAAGTGACAAAGTCTCTAGATCCAATGAGTATGTATCCATACTTGATCAATACAAGGTTAATATGGGCTTACAGTTTAAAATTTCAGCTGAAATTGATGCGTCAAATGTGATTGCTTCTTGTAGCAATGTGCTGGATCTGTGCAGTGAGTCAGAAAGTGATATCGAAGCAACAACACTATCCAATGTATGGCTTGATGCACATGCTGATAGCTCTGAGGATGAGAGTATTGATTCAGATAATGAAGATCTTCTAAAGTGAGTAGGTGTTTGACTGAAGGTTATTGTTACATATTACCTTTGGTCTTACTTGCAGGCATGCAGATGTTCTATCTGCTGAGGAAGTGACAAAAGTGGCTAAAGAGAAATTGGTTCGATTGCATTCTCTCTACATAAATCAATACAGTCATTTATACCATCAACTGAAAGAGAAGCGACGAAGCTACATTCATGCACTGAAAAAGGAGAAGGAGACTTACTGCAATATCAGGAATCAAGTATTAGACAGACCTTTGGAAATGGGCATGTTCAAGAAGTTGAAGGCATACAATCAATACCATAAGAAGCATGGTACCGACGCCATTCTACGAAAGCGTCTGATGGAGGCACGCACGAAGATCACGGAGGGTCTGGTGTTCAAACCAACAAGCTATTCCTGTCGCTGCACGTTCTCGGAGGGCGGCATCAAGTGCGTTGAGAGAGCGCTGCCAGTCGCGAAACACTGTCGAAGGCATATTCTTAAGGTAACTTTCTAACGGATAAACTGGGCGGCGAGTTTCTGTTTCTCTGTGCGGTATTGAAGGATCCGAACCAGGTGCTTTTCCGTGCGTGCGGAAAGAAAGGGGGCGAAGTCGTTTGCGAATCGGCGGTGGAGTCAATTTTCGAGGATCAAGCTTGCGTTTTGCACCGCACGATTCCACCACGACGCGTCTATTCACAGTTGCGGGTAACGCAAAGCACCGTCAAGCGCGATTCGTCGATGATGTGGTGTGGTGCTATTGTTCGTTTCAGAAAGAGTTCGACGACTTTGACGGACTGCTGGAGTCGACTAATGCGAAGGCGGAGTTCCTGCAAGACGACATGGAGCCGAAGGAGGAGACGCTCAGCGCCGACGAGGATGCGATTACCTCGGATTCTGCGCCCGACTTGCGAGATCCGGACAACGCTGACTGCGAAGCTATGGAAGCATCCAGCGAAGATGTGGACGTGGAAGGTTCCATCACAGCCATGAACCACGACATGGATGAAGCGGATACTTGTCCTAAGGATTGAATTCCCCTCATCGCATTTTGATACAAAACTAGTTACAGGCTTCCTTTCAAGTCGAATATTTTGTAGGCTTATTATACATCTATATTTATCATCTTGTTGAACTCTACTCGAGATATGAGTCAGTCCCCACCCACACTGCGCACAAATACAAAAAGATCAAGAATTCTGTTGTCGCAGTTCGGCGCCGCGCTCATCAGGGCCAACGAAAGTTTATAATACAAATATCACGCTTATAAAAAATATAATACTTGTTAAGTAAGTTCGTGATGCGCATTCATTGAGCATCAGCAATCAATCGTAACGAACTAAAGCACAAGTATAAAAGCTGCCGCACTCGAATCAAATCGCAGCTTATTGCAAACAACTAGAGTATGTTATGTTATCAATGAAATGCCGGACGCGTTGCGAGTGCACTTGAAGAAAAGTAAGTAGAATGCAAGGAAGGTATGCAAGTATTTGCAAGTAGCGTTAAGGTGCGTCTCGCTACCTTGCACCTTATTGCACGCACGCGTTGCGCAATTCTTGTCATCGTAATCACCACGCAGTCGACGATTGCAAATGCAGAAACATTTCATTCGCATACTCACGTTAGAAAGTAGCCGTCGGCGATCACGCAGCGAGGATAAACCAAGCATTTTATTGTGAGTGCTATTGGCTCCCTACGCGAGAACTAGCTCTTTCTCCCGGACACATTTGGCACGCGGAGATATGTGAAAAGGGAACGAAAGAAATAAGAAAGAACATGCGACACACGCAACGCAACGCAACGCCAGCGAGGAGTAATGTTATTGCGCGAACGAAGAAGCCGGCGCGACCGACCGTCAATGAAATAAAACGTCTCTAAGTCTCGTGAAAAATACTTTTCAGGTCGTGCTCGTACATAGCAATCAATGCCATAATGCCGAAGCCGAGCAGCAGGCCGAGCAGATGGAGCACGCACTGCAGGCAGTTGCCCTCGTCCTCGTGGCCGGAGCTCAGCTCGGGGATCATGTCGACGAGCGCGATGTAGAGGAACATGCCGGCGGCGGCGGCGAAGATCCACGCGCTCGCCGCCTCCGTGTGGCCGAGCCAGAGGCCGACGACGTTGCCGAGCAGGCAGAGCACGCTCGAGAGGAGGTTGTAGTAGAGCGCCTGCCGCATCGACATGCCGGCCTTGAGCAGCATCGCGAAGTCGCCGAGCTCGTGCGGCAGCTCGTGGCAGAAGACGGCGACGGCCGTCGAGCAGCCGCCGGCCGCACCGCTCGCGAACGCGGCGCCGATCGCCATGCCGTCGGTGAAGTTGTGCAGCCCATCGCCCATGATGACCATCCACGCGACGGCGGCGATGTCCTTGGGCGGTGCGTGCACGTGCCCATGCGTGTGCGAATGGCCATGATGGCGGCTCTCGTGCTCGCGCAGGATGACTGTGTACTCGACGCTGTCGGCATCTCCGGGGAGCTGTGGAGCGGCGCCCTCCGGCAGCATGCGGTTCACTTCCGTGCAGCTCGCCTTGCTGCTCTCGTCCGGGCACTCGGTGTGGTTCTGGTTCTTCTCCACCTCCTCGCAACCGATGCTCGCGCGCCTGTGGTTATGGTGGTGGTGCTGCTGCGTGGGAGCGCACTTCGCCGTAGGCTCATCGAGCTCCTTGCGGATTTCGTCGTAGCAATACGGGAACGAACTGTACTTGTGCATGCATTGCTTGTCAGCGGCGTTTGTCAATTGCGTGCTGCTAGCCTCTGGTTTGATGACCTTCAATCGCGTAGGCAACTGCAACAACAAGTAAAAGTCAAGATAGTTCCGCATTGCGCAGCTGCATGCGTCGTAAACATGTTGCGCAACTCGCCTTCGCCTGCTGCTGGCGACGCTTGCGCCATTTCGCCACGAGCATGATGAAGCGCTCGACGAAGAAGAAGAGGATGAGACCGAGCATCGCTACGACGCCCTTCCACATGTTCTCGTCGTGGTGGCGGCGATGGTCGGGCGCGTCGGCGTCGTGGTGCCGGTGGTGCTGGTCGGAAGCGCTCATCATCGCGTGCGGCAGGAGGTGCAGTAGCGCATCGCCGGCAAGCGTGCCGACGGCGAGCGCGACGAGGAACTGCAGGAGTGGCTGGTAGAAACGCCGCTGCATGACGGGGATCACCAGCAGTCCGAAGATGCCGCACGCACTCACGATGATGATCGCGAGCGTCGAGTAGAGCCACGCATGGTACGTGCGTGCGTTATCATCGTCGTCGTCGTCGCCGTCAGTGGAGGTGGTGGTAGCAGCGCATCGGCCGCCGATGATCGCCGACGCAAACAGCGCATCGCACACCGCTGTCGTGTTATCGCCGATGCTGGTGGACTGCGCCAGCATGTTCTTCACCTCCTCGTAGAGCTCTCGTCGGTTGTGACACTGCAAACGGCGCTGATAGCTTATGGAAGGCCATGCGCAAGTGTACATACCGAAGCGAGATGTGGAGAATGGTGATGGTGCTGCTGGATCGCGTCGATGCGGTTGGCGACGGCGTCGGTCAGCTCCAGCTGCTGGATGATGCGCTGGAAGCCCTCGACGCTCACGTGCCGCCCGTCGCCGTAGAGGCGGAAGAGGCGGCTTAACGAAGCGACGTCCTGGGTGTCATTTCCGCCTCCTCCGTCCTCACCGCCACCACCACCGCCTCCATCATCGTCCTTGTACGGTGGTATCCGCACGTCGGCGCCGACATCCGCGTGTGATGCGCACGGCGAGTGCGTCGCGCACAAGAAGCAGAAGATGCACACCGAGACGAGCGCCTTCGCCATTCTCAACTGCAAAACGAGTAGCACCAGGTAGTTTCTAAGTAAATCCGGATAGGTTAACCGTGTTTTTTTTTTCAGAAAACGGTTAGCTACATTAACTTTCAAGGCAATTCTTTGCTCATTGCAAGTGCAGATAGTGGGCTAACAATAGCAGTCCTCCTTTTAACTTTTTAGGGAGCTCCGAGTAAATTTAAATTATCCTCTTTAACAACAAAAAGAAAAATGTTTCCATGCAAATATTTGCAATATTGACAAGTGCTAACCAAGCTAATCACTTGTGAAAATAATTCAGCTCCAGATCAAGAAACAAAAAGGCAGAAAGTCGATAGTTAATGCATTCGGCATTTGTCAACGTTGCTGACAATTCGCGAAGCGAATTAGTATAGTTCACAATAAGAGTAGTTAAGTTACGAATCGGTTAAGATAACTGAGAACTGCTTTGAGCGACCTTAAGCTAGTCTTAGTACGTAAGTTTAACCAACTTTTATTGCGAACTTTATTCCCTAGCAAATGGCAAGATGACGAAATTTGATGCGTTGTTCATTCATTCGTTTAATGTTGCTGTAAGTAATGCTATCTGGATTTGGATAACGTACACGCGCGATGAATAATAATCCACGATATCAACTGCCACTGGTAGTCTGCCAGCAATAACAACAACTGGAGCCAATCTGCATACGTTCGGGTCGTTACGTAACGCAACAAACTTTCTTTTATTACGACGCGTGAACTTCGGCGACTGGGCGAGCAACAGCTGAAGATTTTCGAATCGATAATTCACGCAAACGTGCGCCGATGTCAGTTTTAAAAATAGCTGCAGATTCAATGGCTGCTCGTGCTTGTTGTTCTCACGAGAATTTATTACAGCAGCGCCACCTATATCACATTTTCGGCTATGATCTGTTATACACGGTGGCCAGAAAAATGCGGATAAACGCCACGCAGGTCAAATGTTTAATTCTGAGTTGTCTATCTTAATTGGAAAAGTAGTACAGTGCTTTTTTTACGGCAGACGAGCAGCTTAAAAGAATTGTAAATTTGGCAACACCTAATCAGACAAGTACTGTGGCAGTAAT
>JAODFX010030363.1:0-10625 GCA_027580035.1 Dorylogaster longipes | reverse complement strand
CGCACACTTCAGCAAACTTTGACAGCTATTAGAAATCGAGAAGTGGGAAATTTGTAAAATAGGCCTTATTAGGGCATGGCCTTATTTGGGTCGCTTACCTTATAGGTAATATTCTAGCGTATATGCTTCTGTTCCCCAAGTGCAACATGAAGCAATTTGAGCAAGTCATGACGCAACCAGCAGCAGCATACGCATGGACGATTTATTCGTACCGTAGGGAACACAGGGAATACTGGAGAGAAAATTGTATGGCAAGACGAGCAACGAGCGCGGAGGTTTTGAACTAGATAAGGAGGAACCTTCGCACGCGGAAAACGCGAGGAGCAGGCATAAAACATTCACGAATGGAATCATTTCGGACGCTAATGGGGGCAACTAGCAAGGTGCTCGCGCGAATACATCTTCCTCTTCCTCCTCCCGCATTCCAGAGCAACGTCATCTGAACTTGTCCACTCTAATCTAGACTCGGAGCTGGTGTTATGAGGTTATCGTCGTGTTCGCAATGAACGATTGGCTGGCCACGGTGCGGCGATTTGGAATTGCAACAAGTGTGTGCGTCGCGTCGCGTCGTGTCGAAAAGTGCCAACAATGACATTTACATCGGCGGAATGAGGCGTAATAGGCTCGATGCTAACACAATTGAGGCGCAATTAGGTCTTTTTATTCGTTTTGCTCGCGGGCTTACAATGTAATCGCGCGTTGCCTACGCTGTTGTGTTGGTGTGACAACAATAACGTCTAATGGGCTCCTCCTGCTGCTGCTGCTGCTGCTACTGCTGCTGCGTCACACTTTGGCATATTTAGTTATCGCCGGCTAGGGGACACCAACGGGACAGTCTTCCAGGCGACAGCCGCCGATCATCACGCTCGCGTGTCGCGGCGACCAGTGTGGTTCTTGTAGAGCATGGTGTCGTAAGAAGCTCTTCGCTCAACTGCTTGGCTTCTACAACGCTCCTCCTCTGGCTTCCGAACCAATCAACTTCTTCTTCAACTTCTTCGCGGTGTTCCTGGGGAGGACATGGATTCGGTGGCGAACTCGGGTGATGATGATGTAAGTCGTAACTCTCCTCAACTGTCTTTCCAATTTCAACTTCACAAGTTCACAGCTAAAATCGCCAAAATGATCATGTAATCTTAGGAGGTAAGTGGGGACGAAGGGAGACTCTTTGGGTAGCACCTGGGTGACTCTGGATAATCACCTAATCAGCTTTTTCGAAATTTTGCAAGCACCTCGAAATTTTTCGAATAGTAGGGTTATGGTTAGCAGTCAAGTATAACATTTCGTCCCGCTGAGTTTCGCGACGATGGCTTTGTGTTAGGTTAGGTTGGGTTCAAGATGGCGGACGATGCTTTCGAATATCTTGTTGCAAAGTTGTGGATCGAGTTGTCGCAAAATCTGCATCGCAAACAACGAATAATTCGCGAGAGAGAGCAAGTCCCATATTCCCATTCTCAATAGGAGCAGCACGTCCTTGATGTTGCGTAATCGGCGTGCATCGTCGCGTGTAGTGGTGATACACTTTTCTAATCTACGCCACGCTTACTACACAACACACAGATCATGCGCGTGGAGCGAGATTGTTTGCTTGCTTGCTTGCTTGTTTGCTTGCGGTGTTCTCCTGCTGCACAAATTGTCGTCGTGAACGGACGAGGGATATTGACGATTACACCGAAACCACGCCGACGAAGCGTTTATCATTATCTAGAAACGGCGGAGACGGCGGCTCGCTCGCGGTTTCGCCAATCGTCGTCGTGCCCCGCGACGCGAATTCGTTCATTCTTACAATCCTATTGGTGGTCTTATCCTGCCAAGCACGATGTGGACCAAGAGTAAAGAGGATGCTTTGTCGACACGTGGCGATGCAATTGACCTTGAAGGAAACATTAATTTTCTTGATTTAATCCAAAGTGTGAAATTTGCGAAATGAGAACTTCATTATTTTTGCATTTTGCGTAGAATCACGTTTGTTGCAGTGATTCGTAATTGTGATTAGTAATCACAAATTGCAATGAATTGTTACTCTGATTGATTTAATTTTTGCTCCATTTCTTATGTCATGTGTTAGAACAAATTTCAATGATCTACATCTTGGTTTTTTTTGTTTTGTTCACTATTAGGGAAACTATTGGCAAGTCAAATTCTCTTGACATTAATCGGAATCGAAAATTAATTTAACCTTGCAATTGCAAGTGCGGAACTGTTTGCAAACGTAATAAGTCCTTGGCAAACACATTGATCAGAATGTGCATTGCATTCGTTCGAACTCGTTCGCATCGAGTTGGGAGCGTTTCGTTATAGGCGAAGGGCACCACCGTTCCTCATCTAACTTTTCTATTGCGTATTTCCCCTTTTTCGAACATTATTTACTCGGAATATATGAAAGGTCGGATATGGGTCAAAGACTATAAATGTTTACGACTCCTCCGGAACGACTCAGTTATTGGAGTCGTAAATATTGGGATGATGAAGTCGAGTAGAGAATTGTTATTGTATTGCTTTATGGATGCTAAAACAATTATGCGGAGGAGGAGGAGGAGAGTTGGAAGTAATGTTCGCAATATTCTCTTATTCCATTATACTCGTTATGCTAATAAAATTATGATAATAGAATGCGCTCCACGTGGAAGATTGCTCGATGGGAAAATAGAAATAAGTGAGGTGAAATCAATACTTGGCGATGAATTTCGACAAATATTAGGTGGGATGCATAGATGGTGAACATCGAGCGCTCCAATTGTAGGTCAAAGTTCGACTCCCACACCTGCAGGTTGCGTTTTTTGTTATCGATCTTCGCGAGCGATGCGAGTGTTATTGGAACGTTGAATCGGATGAAATAGATTCCTTCGAGAAGCAATATATTCACCTCAACCTGAAATTGTGTACACTATTTAATAATAATATGCGTTTTAAAAATTAACTTATAAAATTTTGAGTCTAAGGGTTGATATTGTTAAGTAACTGAAATGATATTATCTTGTATATCAAATTAAAGCTAGTTTAATGCTAAATAGAATGCTCTTTGTGTTAACTTTCTTTCTTGATTGTTGCCTGAGATATGGCATAAAATGTTAACCCATGTTTGCAACAAAATGCACTTTTTTCTTGAAACTTTGATTGCACTGGGCAACACGATATTGTTTCCCGAGAACCTAGAGTTGTACATAATGCATTTTTTAAATCGTGATTTCAAATATGTTCGGAATTTCTCTTTCGCCGACAGTTTTGTTATTATTTCCTTTTAGATTAGCGGATTTCCAGTTTTTTTTCATGGTTTAGAATGCATTATCATACCAACAAAGTTTGCCTTTGCTTCATAGTTATCGGTGATTCTTTAACGCTGATTTCTGATACAGCTTTGAAATGTTTCTATCATGCAAGATTCTTAAGAAACGAATAAATTTATGCTGACCAGTCACTGCGCATGGATCACTTCGGAATGCGTGCACAGCGCCACAGACGACACATCGCCGAACTAACCGCGCATTAAACCGTTGACTGAGAAACTATAAAGACAAATTCCGGTGATTCAACAAATGCTGACCGGTGCTGAGTTGTACTGTAGTTGACTGCATTGCATGCAATTACCGAACGCTGTTAGTATACACCGGTGTGGAGCGTTCCATATAACGTAAACGCCAAATGCTTATCATGATTCGTAAGTTTGACCAAAGAGCAATGATTTTAATTTGAATCCTCAACACGGCTGGCGATACTGTAATGTTAAATTCACAATTGCAGTTTTCTCAAGAACTATACGCGATGCAGAAATTCTATTTACATATTCGTATTCTGCGGGTTCAATTCTATGAAAATCATTGAAATATGTTAAAGAAACAACAGGTTTTATATTTATTCAAAGTAGCCAAAATCACTGCCAATGTTCTAATTTTTAAATTTTACTTGCGGGTTTCTTAAGAATCCTACATCCTACCAAAATTCTAATTGTATATTCGTGTTCAGCAGACCAATATCTACTAGAATCAATGGTATTTATAGAGGAAACAATTTTTTGCTAAAAATTTGTTGTCCAGTGTAATAGGATAAACGCACAAAACAAATCAAGCATCAATCACATACCGAAATCAGCGTTAATTTTAACTCGCGCAGTGTATGTATCTATTCTAATATTTTTGATCCTTTTAGAGGGCATATTTGATTCAAATGAAATTCAAGTGTCAAAATATTACCAGGCATTATTACAATTAGGGTTGGGAACCCCCTTCACGTGCGGGTCGCGTGCGAGGGGTTGGCACTGGATGCGTACACAGAGAAAACCTCACTCTTATCATAATTGTAATCAACACACTGACATGAGGCATACGCAACACGCTCGCGTTATTATTATTATCATTATAATATGAGTCGAGTGCGTTGTCTTATCTTTCGAGACGCGTTTGCCTCCGACCGGCTTTCACTCATGAACGATTTAATTCAACATAGCTATTGGGTATCAGTGTAATTCTGCTAATGCACGCGTGTGCATTCGGAACGTCTCTTTCTGACACGCGGAAACTTCTCGAAACGCCTGTGGGAAAACGTTTCGTACGCTTCATATCCGTTTCCGTTCGAAAGCTTTTCAGCTTTCCTATAGTGACCGATTGAATTTGCAATCAACCATTCTTCGTATTCTCGTGTTTTTCCAACATGAATTCGAGTCAATTAGGTTTTATTTTTGTTAGCAGGAAGTAATTATACCAGCAAGAAGTCGGTTTCGTTGCTTCTGCTACGTTGTTGCTTTTCTGCTCGATGAGGAACTTTGCTTGTACAGTCTGTTTACAGAAATCTTTTTCAACACTTTATTTAATGATCTACGGTTACGTTAAGTAAATGATTAATGTCAGATGAGAATGATTAAGAACTTTCAGTATATAGAATAGTATTGCATTATTGTTAAAATGTTTAAATATGCTTTTCGTATTCATTGTATCTACGTCTTTAAGAATAAAATATAGATTTTGCATTTGCACCTATTGCAAATATTCCAATATTTATCATATTTTTTAAATGTACAAGGCTCTTACTAAGAACTGTCTCTCTATTGGCATTTTTGATTCTAATATTTTAGCCTGTAATTGATTTGAACTACCAGATTTAGTTATATATTAATTTTCATAAATTTAAGTTTACTTAGTGGTATTAAATTTTTAATTATTAAATGGTATATTACGTTTGTCGGTAGTTCAGTTTTTTTACAAAGAGCAAGGAACACACTGTATCTTACATTGTCAATAATAAGAGTACCAAGTATAACTTTCTCCCATTACATCGTGTAGGCAGGTATTACTAATTGAACAACTGTGCATCATCCAAAGGACACTGGCTTTTAATCGTCACAATCATAACCATCGAACGCATAATAAATCGCATTATTTGCGATTCTAGCTTCCCGGTTTCGTATGATTAGTGATAGAAATTTCTCGAGAATAAATTATTGGAGAATATTCTCTATAGTATTCTAAACATATTCACAATTTGGAGAATCTTCTCAAAATAAGCTTGAAATCTTGAGAACATATTGACTATCTTCAGTCAAATGTATTATAATGAAACAAAAAACTAGTCTTAAGAGAGAATTATCTGCTAGAGAATTTTCTAAGAGAGAAGAGAATTTTAATTGTATGTTTTTAACGTAATCACTATAAAACATTGTAATAAATTGTTTTAACGTGATGTGATACGGTTTATTAATGATATGTGACATGCTTTGTCTATTGGTAACTGTTTGAAACAGTTTCAAACAGTTTGAAAATGCATGTATCACATCACGTTAAAACAATTTATTACGAAGAGAAGAGGATATTGTCAATATTGTGAAAACAATATTCTCTTCGTACATTTCTACGTATGATTCAATAAAATCACCAGCATTTTGCGATTATTGTGTACATCTTATTATACGAGTATGTAGGGCATACATTTTTTTTTTCAATTGCAGTTGAAGTGTTTTGCTCGGTCTTGTTAAGTGGGTGGCCAAGCACGCAATTTGCGATAATGTCGCATACTTTCGTTAAGCGTTGTTAGTTGTCGCAGTGCGTGGTGTGACAACGATAAGCCGATTAGCGGCCAGAGTTCGTTGGTTTGTTCGCCCGAGATAATGCCATCTCATCCCTTCCATCAGCTCATCGTTGACACATCGAGCATTTAGACGAGAACAAAACGTCCGAAAGTGGTGCACGCACAGTTTGTTGCATGTTCCCACACGTTGCTCTCACTGGTATTAGAATGATTTCGCTAAAATTGAGGTTCAAAACATATTTCCTATTTTTTGCAACTGCTTCATTGCTTTCACACTTGCATCAAAATATGATTTTGAATATTTTCTCAAATATTCATCTAACAAGAGCAAATATTAGGAGGATTTAACGTGTAAAAGTATATTCCTACATCAAATAAATGATGCTCCTGAACGAAATAAGTTATTTTTAATAGTATTACAGAACAAAAAGTTGATTATGTTAATTTCCAAAATAATATTTGATTTATGTGCTATGGTTACTTCATTTTCAGTATTCTCAGTGAAGTGTTGACAAATAAATGAATAAATAGAGCCAACATTTAAATGCTGGCTTACATCACTTTTAAATATGGTGACTTCTTTTACTATTTTATATCGTAATAGTAGCCTTATGCCATAATGTATAATCTGATAATACAGTAAAAACTGTCTAACTTGGCAACCGAAGCTTCCAAAAATAGTGGCCAACATGTTAAATGACCTCCAAAATAGATCATTTCCGTGAATACAACAGATATTAATGCGTATAGAAATAACTCAACACAACAAATGGTGATAGTTATGGTCAAAAAGTAATATTAACTTTCATCTTGCTAATAAGGGTGTGTATTTATTAGGCTGCTCACAATCCCAGCAAATGGAAAATAGAATTTAAGTTACCTTTCAAGGGTACCTAATTTATTTTACACTACCACCAATTAAATGAAAGATAGCAAACAACATAACACGGGTTAAATTGAGAAAAAATACAGATTTAGTTTTTTGCTAATTTCTCGTAAAAGACGTTCGGAATCGTCTTAAAATTTTAACACGTTCTTCAGAATCATTTTTCAAGAATCCTAGAAATGTTCGTAGAATTTCTTATGTCAAGTGTGATCTCGTTAGGACAACATTAAAAGATTAAAATTTATGTATTCTTCATTGGCGCCCATTTCGAGAAACGGAAACGAGCAAACGTGAATCAGTCCAAGTATTTTTTTTTTTCAATCAGGGCAATGCCGATTTGGCGTTTGGTAGTCAGAGAACCTCTTGATAGCTTTATAATGGGCCTTGTACTTTATGCGTTCTAAAGGTAAAGAAGTTTTTTCGTGATGCGGTGTGCTCTCTTTCAAAGCAAAGTGATCTGAGCCGTATCTTAAAGCATCCTCTTTCTCTAAAACGGAATTGCACTTTTCCTGTTCTAAAAAGATTATTAAGAATTATACATTCTTGACTGCGAGCAAAATATTTTTCCTACCTTCTTCATGTTTTAGTGTGAAATTTTGAGCTATTTCATTCAATTTTTTTTTAAATTTCGAATGATAAAGCAAAATTACAAAAGTCAATATTTTAACTATTATAAGTTCTTAGGAAATATCAGAACAATTACCTGATTATGATCATATAGGGTACGTAAGGTAATTTCGCTGGAAATTCTTCTAAATTAAGTACCCGGTTGCAAATTACAGTTATTTGCAATTTCTATGCTATTTAAAGATATCTCACGGTATCACATCGAAAATTTATTTGATACCGAATGATATTTGTGATGCAAGTATAGATATCATATGCTCTTGATCTAAACTGCTTTCGATCGTGCCAGTGATTCGTAATCGATATTGGTAATAACGAAAGAAGGGGCAAAGAATTGCAATGATTCATTTAGACGTTAAGATACAACAATTGGAACAGCCCATATTTTCGCATGAAGAGTACTGGGAAATAAAAATGTAGAATTATAATTTGAATAAAATAAAATTTAAAATTGAAGGAAAGTAAATTTTTTAAATTGGAATACAAGGTAATTAAACATACTGCTCATTAGAACAAACATTAGAAGAAGAATGAACTTACAATTAGTTCATTCTGTATCCAACTTTCTGTTGTGAATATTGCCTAAGCATGACGAATATTGGGACGTTAACTTCAAGTGGTTTAAACCAAAAATATCAAAGAAAAATATACAAAAGAAAAACTTTGCAATGTTAAAAAAATCTAAACTGAAATGTTTATCTTTTGATGTGTCCGGCTTAGAAATTAAGAATATATTCCTATTGAAGATCATGCTACAAGAAGAAACTTTTGTATTCTCTAATGGCTTGATTGTACATATAATAGAGAAAAATGTCGAAGAAACATTTGAAAAACACAGTAATAGGAGGTTGTACATGATTTTATTTTCTGAGTTTACACAAAACTTATATTTGAAATCCATCTTTGTATTGTAGCGTTACGCATAGCATTCAATATATTCTTTACAATCTTTTACAAATTCAAATTTACGAAAGGACTGATCAAAATTAAAATGTATGGAAGTAGGAGAGACTGTTTCTGCATCTTTACTGCATCTAGATACTATACTTTATGCACCCATGCAAAAGTAGATTTATATTATAAACAGTTTATTTTAAAAACTAGAAATTCATCTAAATTCTTAATTATTTCTTCCTATCTTCTTTGCCAAAAACACGCCTATTTTCTCTCGCCATCATCAGGTGCATACTAAAAATTGTCACGATACATTATATTAAAAGTGGATTGGTCTAGTACTTTTAAAGTAGTTTTGGCCACAAGAATTTTACTATATTTTTGCTTAGCATATTTTGAAATGGGAAACTGGATTCCATAAATAATTATAAAAGAATTGTTGTTATATGATCTTTATTATTATTTAGGTTGTAATTATTTAAAGTTAAATACACAATTATTTTCAATGCAATCATTAACGAACGTTCTCAGTCAAAAACATACAAAGTAATCACTAAACACGCTGACAGACCAGTGTGCTTAGTGATGGAAAATTCTCGGAGAATATTTTCGAAAATATTATCCATATGGAGAATTTTCTAAAAGCAAACTTGGAACATTCCAAACATTTTGGATATTTACAGTCAAATGTATTATAATAAACCAAACAAAAAAAAACAATCCCTGAGAGAGAATATTTTCTTCTTACATCTCTACGTGTGCTACCTCCCTATATCAATTTGTGGACGAGGGAGTTACAGGCTAAATTTATTGCTGATGGCCGATCACTTATTGGCATTTCTACTCTAATTCTTTTTTTTTCCAAGGCACTTCAATCCTAGGTCGAACTCTAATCCCATCGAAGATTTATATGTATTGAGTTTTTTGTCTTATTTAAAATACTGACGATTCGCGTATTTGCATTCCTTCCTTAGAGTGGCAGTCAATCTTCTCGTGAAAAGTGAGAAATATGATTTAATTTACTGGAAGACGCATGCATCGCATGTTTCAGCTTTCACGCATTTCTAAAAGCTTCTTGTTCGCAGCCTGCGCAGGTTCGCCAATAAGTTTGCTAGAGATTCTCTCGTTCGGTTGTTGGTGTGGCGTGCGTTTGGCATGACAGCGTCATGCGATGATGTACACGCGAAATGATATTATGCCGATGGCGTTAGCGTGACTTGAGTGTGAAATAAAATCACAGTCATAGAGTGTCGAAGAAGTTGAAATAAAAAGACATTCTTTTCACGAATATATAAGAAAATTAAATGGTTTAAACATGATGCAAACACGTAGTTAATTTTGCATATCACATCCAGTAGTGGCGCAAAATTCAGTGTTACATAGTGTTTAACCCACTCACCTATTTTTATTTAATATTTTGTTTTTTTTAAGATATGATCCCATTGAGATGTCAACTTGAAATTTTTTTACACAACTTGGTAATAAAATTAAGAATTCGTGGAGAACACATTAAAGCATTTTAAAAAGCATATGCGATTTTCTTTTGATTTAAGATTTAAAATTTTGAGTCTAAAGGTTGATAATGTTAAATACCTGGACACATATCATGTTGTGTATCAAATTACTAATATCTTGATGGTGGCGTTGTTAACCTTCATTTAAATGGTGACAATCATGTATTATCTTTACTTGTATTCTTCTAAACGATGTGGTCTTGTCGTACGTCTTGTCGTACGTGTTGAAGCCTCTTGAAACAAATTACTCTTTTTTAAGCATAATGAGATCAATCTTATTTTATCTCGTATTAATTAACTCTGTAATTTATCTAATTATAATTATAATAAATTCGGATTTTTCCTAACGCCGTTTCCAATTTTAAAAGAATTTTGACTAATTATGCCCATCACTGATAGAAATAAATCGTTCAAAATTTTTAAAATTAAGTCCGTTTATTAAGTTTTGCGTTTTCTATCCATATATTCAGTTTTCAATTCTTAATATTATTTTCAAAAATATTCAAGATACAAGATTTGAGATTTTGACAGTTTAAAATTAGACGGATTGAAAAATTAGATGTAAGAAATTTTGGGCATCAGCCTCGGACACGGAAAGAGCCTCCTCGAAGATTACGCCATCGGGCGTCCAATATGTATGTATCACATACATACTGGTTAATATTTCCACAAATTCAGCGACAATCGGT
>JAODFX010030252.1:0-10627 GCA_027580035.1 Dorylogaster longipes | reverse complement strand
AAAAACTTAAAAATTAAAATTTCAATATTTTAAAAATATATAGTATATTTATATATATAGAAAAAATTAGTGGAGTTCTTTAAAATTTTCCTGAAATATACATATATAAAAAAATTCAATAGGTCACTTCTTCTTTAAATCAAATTAAAGTGGCAATCAAAAATTTTGCGTGCAATATTCTATAATAATTTATTACGGATTCAGAAAGTTAAAAAAAAGCTGCAACAACGAAACGTCCTTAGAGCAATCCGTGTCGCGTCTCGTGGAATTTGAAATAATTTGAAAGTTAATTTTTAATCAGCTTTCCAGCGTGGACTTGCGGCTGAGTTACGGCAGTTATTTATCGCTTAATTATTCAAACGCAGTGCGTATAAATTAAAAGTGGACGCCGACGCTTTTGGCGTTCGGCGCGGCGCGCACCAGCAGACGAACGAAACAAAAAAAAAACGCAATCGATTCGGGCGTCGCACTTCTCGCTGTTTTCTTCCTGCCCACTTCTCTGCGCTCCGCTTTCCCCGCGCTTGCACTGCGGCGTCGCGTCGCGACGATTTTAATTGTATTTAGAAAATATAATTTATTCGCCGCGATAAATTAGGAACGCCATAAATTACGTCGTAATGAAACGGATCACGGAGTGGTGTGCATTATTTCAAGATTACGGCGCCTCCACCATCGCCACACTTCTCGCTCGTTTGCTTTTTCGCTACAAAACCGACATAATTTGCATAAAACTATTGTTAGAAACTTATCCAGTTTCTTTTTGCACAGTAAAAACCTATCAACTTGTATTTTACGCCAGTCAAATGCAGTGAATTTATGTTATGTTATTTGCTGCTTTTCATTTCAATCAACAGCGCTAATACAAATTAAATTCCCATTTAAATGCTAGTTAAATTCCATTTTCTATTTGCTAGCATTATTGGGAACGTTAATATTTCGTTTTGTCCATAACAATCCCCATTTCCAAATAGCCCAATAACTACATTCTGAATTTATTAATTTTGTTTGTATTCACCGAAAATTACCTTAATTATTGTACAATTTTCATTGTATTCACTGCTTCGTTTCATTTTTATACTCATCCACGTAGCAGAACATCATGCAATGGATTTCAACGAGCACAACGTACTTGAATTAATCGTGTTTACTGTTAGCATCGGATAAATGCATCGTGAAAGCTCTCCATAACTCAATAATGCGTGCAAACTGAACGAGGTTGCTGCTCTCAACGAGGTCGTTAAATTTTTACGACAGCTAGTGGCGATGTTTAATTATCCTCGCGCAACATTCAGCAACATTCTGGCGGAGACGTTTGCAGCCGAATGGGAGTCATCTTTGGCTGGGATGCGAATGTGGGCCAATCCGAATTTGCGTTGCGTTGCTAATTGTCCCCGAGCGCACAAAACACGTTTGCTGCGATGATGCTTTATGACTCGCGGCAATAAAAACTTTTCTAGCGTGCTTATCGCATGCGCGCGTTGTAAAAAATCGCCGCAATTATGTTTAATGACGCTCACAGTGTTGCTCGTGGTGCACATGCACCATTTGCAAACGTAAATATTGAATCACAGCTGCACAATGCTGGGCGGAAGGCGGATATTATTTAATTGCGATTTCGATCTGCACACATTCACGGCCCGCCAAATAGAACGCGTCGTCAATATGCTTTCGTGCTTTAACCTCAACTCTACTCGTGACGCGTTAAGACGATGCAAAAAGAAGCTCGCCAACCGCATCGAACGGCAATAAATTATCTAGATATTTGCGATACACACGCGATAAATCATTTCGGGCGCAGACAGGAATAAGTAAGCAAAACGAGTGCAGGTCCAAAAATACGGGGGCAAGAATGAAGTATAGAGATGCCAGAATCCAATCGAAACGCCTCTTTCAGCACTCTAAACACTCGAAAAGGAGCAATGAAACAATGAATTGTTATCAGCCCTACATCCTAAGTATTTCGATTGAATTCATAATCGTTTGCACATTAAATGTTGAGCAATATGATCGCAACACTGCCACTGGTTAATTATAAGTGCTATTATTCGAATGAAAATTGTAATCGCGTTGATTTATTTGTTGCGTGCGCAATGTTATTTAATAATCTCGGACGTGTCGCTTCGATGCGGAACTAATCGAAGCTGCAGTTGGGCGAGAAGGCGATAAAGCCCTGCCTGGATTGCAGCGCGAGTGTTGCGCACGTTTCGCAGCATTCGTTTGATAAATAATTACCAGCGCGAACGCGAATCAAAGGCCAGCGTACGCGTAATCGATTATAATTTCCATTTGCATTACGCACGCGCTAATCATGCGTTATTCCGGTTAGGCCCGGTCTTGTTCAATCCCTAATCAGCAAATTGCCAATATTGCTGGAATCAATTCATACTCACAATCAGTGCAAAATAAACTTTGCACTTTGCCCTCGAACAAGTTCAAATCGCGTTTTATGTTTTATTCAAAACATTGCATTCTATTAATCAATACCTTTGGATGTTGCTATTTGTGTAGAATGACAGTTGAAATCCTAATCAACAAATTGCCAATATTGGTAGAGTCAATTCAAAAGAGCCGCAACCCAAAAACGTTGGAATTCTGCCTTCAAACATGTCCTATCAAAATGTCGTGTTTAATTAATACCTTTGGATGTCTATTATTTCTATTGTTGCTCTTCATGCTTATGTGTACAATGACAGTTGTAATCCTAATCGGCAAATAGATTGAATCAATTCATATTGCCATTGCAGAATACAAAATAGTTGCAAGCAAATTCAAAATTGTGGAACTTTTACTTCAAAAAAATCCTTAAAGGATCAGTTAATAATATGGCAGTTTTTCTTTTTTATTTTTGAACATTTAAATGTCTCAAAACTGAGTTGATTATTTAATTATTTATTTAGTTTAGTTTATTGTTGTGGTTTTTTGCATTTCCCCGCAACATGAATATTTTCATCGTTAGGTACACATAACTGACAAACTAAATTTTTTGTAAACGTATATATTATTTTGTGCTCTAATAGCTGGTAAAGAGTTATTATTGTGCAATGTATGGTGTTGGAATAAAAAATTAATTACATGAAAAATTGCCTAAAACTAAGACATAATTTAGAATTAATTTTCTGCAGAAGAAGAAACACAAAATAATTATTTACCGGTTATCTCAAATAATGTATTAAGAATGTTATATAAAATTTTCATCACAATATGAAGAGTGGTTCTTGAGATTTTCTGCATATAAAATTTTAAAATGATATTCACAGTAAACGAACATCACCAGACGTCGAATCTCTATTTGTCCTTGATACGAAAGTCCTGTTTAACAAATCATAAAAATTTTGTTATCATATCTTTAGTACAATTGGAGAAAATGATTTTTTAATGTTAAATATTTTTAACACGAAAATGCATAGCAAGTATTTACTATCGGATGCCTTTAAACGCAATCGAAACGTTGTGTTTCATACCTTTGAATGTTCATAACTTGTTGTGTGCTTCGTGTACACGTAGAGCGACAGCTGCCAAAAGCAATTGCAGTTCATCGGCCCGATTCATTGGCCGCGGATTCGGAAATAGTATTGAAATGCGAGTCACGCGTCGTCGACAATTCCCAATCGCGATCAGGCTAAAGAGCTGAATCATAAATTAGCGCCGACGTAAAATTAATTGTCAATTAAAAGCCCCGGCGCGGCGGCACGTGCTGCGCCACACGGCGCCTGCCTAAACAAACGTCGCGGATCCAATTAATCGATTCGTAAATCGAATTTCTAATTAATACTCGAATCGGTGGCGATCAAAGTCAATTGAATGCGCAATGGCGACGCCGGCGACAATCTCAATCGGCATCACCCTCTGATATTTGATTATCGGCCAAAGGGGCGGTGGCAATCGTGCATTTAATTGTCACGGAAACGAACGCCCGGAACGCACTTTCAATTTGGGGCGAAGGACCTGCTCAGGAAATCAATAACCAATGCAGGCTAATTGCAGTCCAATGTTTTTTCTTTCAGCATGACGAATGACGTGCGTTAACTGGGAAACGTCCACGAAATTAAATAGTAATCGAGCAAATAGTCGTTAGTCATTATTAAAGACTGAAGCGCTAGCGACACGTTCGCGCGCATGTTCGTCTTCCCACGCTGATTGCGCTTCTTCTATGGGCATCATTAGCCTCATTCGGCGAAGAAATATGACGCTTATTTATAAGTGACGCTGGAATACTGACATAATCTGGCATTGCAGGCGAGCAAAAAGAACGCCGCGTGGCGAAAAAGCGAGTGGCGACACGAGAGGGAGGCTGGCGAATCTTCGTCGCCGCTAATGCACGCCGTGATTTACAACGCGACTGAAAGCCATTCCTCGCTATTAAATCGGGACAATAGCGAAATTAATTTCGCCTACCTTCGGCGAAGAGTTGTCGGAGACCAATTAGGCCACGAGCGATTTTTTTCCATTCGCTCCTTGCGTTCTGCCTGCAAGTAATGACTGTGTTATTAATTATTACACTTGCTAATGGCGACGAGGAAATTATGGTCGAATATTTGCAAGGTATGCAAATCTGCGCACGTTTCTCCTGCGCAATTAATAGCAACACGCTTTAAAAACCCACCGACGACATTTCTACTTCCATTATGCGCAATCGTTTGTTACCGTCTACGCTAATGTTTAAGTCATTTTCTTGCATGAAATTTTCCGACTTTAATTTATGCTTCAGCTTGGGTGAACTAATCAAACATTTTGGATTCATCTTTCCATCGCTGGTGTTTAATGATGATAATCTGCGAGCGATTTCGAGCGCAATGAAACAAATAGCTAGGCGAGTGGAAGCCGTAATTTAGGATGAAGAAAGGGAACTTCTGAGTGAAATCAAGGAGTGAATTTGGATGCTGTTGAGGGTAGATAAAATCAGCTTCCGAATCCAGTGCTCGCGTGCAGATTTTACGCAAATTACACAACCAAGTGGAATTATTACGGACGAGAAAACAGTTGGTTGGTGGTTGTTGGTAAAGTGTTGCGCATGTTTCCGCGTCCCTCATGCCGGACGATTAGGCGAGCGCACTCGACGGCATCGAGAGCCGGCCGAATTTATCGCAGGACACACACACACACACCCACAATTCCGCGGCCGTGATTCCGCCATGCGATCCATCTTCGCCGACGACCGAAAGCCGTTCAGCTTCTTTATGGGCCCTCGCGACCGCAGCGGCGCCTCCACCAAAAAGAACGCGGCGCCTCCACCATCCGACGCTTCTTTTGCGTTTCGGGCTCGCTTGCTCATTATGCAAAGCCTAGTAGCAGCCAGTGCGCGATTTAATTGCGCAAATTTACGGCCGACGTTCGCAAAGAGTTTTAAACGAAAACAGGCTTAGAATCGACGTGGAGATGGCGCTATTGGGGGGGACATTTGCTTGCGCAGTGCAATCTCGACGATCCGAATTTATTTATAGCTGCTTGTGGGCCGGCCGCTGATATCGGCGATCGACGACAATGGCGATATCGGCGAATTTGTAACCGTAACCGAGCTCTCGTGGCTGCGAGGTGAATTTTTTGTTGAATAAATTATTACTTCAATTATCCGGTCTTATCTCGGTCTCGGTGCTATAAATTGTGCGCCGCACGAATCCGCATGCGGAGATGCACTAATGCCGCAGCTCGTCCGAAATGCATTTAAGCCAGTGGTCGGCGGCGGAGAGCGGCC
Source organism: Dorylogaster longipes (assembly GCA_027580035.1). NCBI lineage: Eukaryota > Metazoa > Arthropoda > Insecta > Coleoptera > Staphylinidae > Dorylogaster > Dorylogaster longipes. The sequence goes on along the minus strand of JAODFX010030252.1, from coordinate 4,935 downwards.
AATGAAAAACGCGATTAACAATTTGCACACTTCGTAGCACGTGCAGCGCAGATTCGGATCGGAGTTATTACGCAGAATGATGCCTGGAGCAGGATGTATGTTCGGTACCTATTAGTCGTTAATATCAAATTGTGAACGGAGAGGAAAAATGACTTCCTCTATGTTTTTCGCATTCAAGTGGAGAGAAGTTGATGCGAGTGCGGGTTTCGAGAGTAATACGACTTGGCCAGATTTCGCGGATACGGTGGATAGTAAATAATATGCAAGACAATGCCGGCTCGTCCTTCCGAGCGGAGCTTTACTGATGATAGTTTCGACCGCATTTCCGTGACCGATGTAGAATGTCAGGACTGCTGGGAACTTTGTAATATTTACAAGAGATTTGCTCCACGCAGCAGGAAGATTCAACTCAGGCGCAGACGAAGGGTTTGGAATAATATAGGAGAGGAGTAAAGTATCTAAATGACAAATGAAAAGCTATTCAGGAAAGTTTATTTAAATTGCAGATACATGTCTGTATTTCAAAGTTGTTTTACTGATGTATCTTTTGAAAACTTCTTCAATAGTAATAATTTCCCCAATGCGAAAATAATTCAACTAATAAAACATTTCTAGAATACTTTCTAACCCATTTTTCATCGCAACCCATATTTTCGTATGACGATATATGGTACATAAAAAAAAGAGAACGAATTTTTAAAATTTGAGTTTACGATTATTAAACATACTTCTCATTAGAACAAATATTACGGGAAAAATGGACTTGCAAATTGCGAATATTGCTTTAGCATGAGGATATTTTGGACATTAACTTTATGTAAATTTTGCAGTTATCGTCTTGTATCACAAAAATCAAATTCAAATAAATCATGCGAATGTACAAACGACTTTAATATTGTTTGTAAACGATGATCGCGCTGCGCGGCCGCAACGGCGAACAAACGCCGAACAAACGCCGATGCGGCGCTCCGCACACAGCGTGCGCTTCTGTGTACATTAAGACGGACGTGCTTGCTCGCGAACCGTTAAGACGGTAATAAATTACCGCCGGCGATCGATCCAGGCCAAGTCGAACGGACGAAACTTCGCCGCCGAACAACTGTTTCCCAAGCGTCCAGATGTCCATCGGCATGACAAGGAAAAATATTGACGCAGCTGCGCGACTCGTCGACGTCGAAGCGCCAGGCGAGCTTTGATCCCCTCATTGATAATATTAGATTTCCTTTGTAAACACCACCAATCAGATCATGTTGTATTGCCTCCCTGCGCAAACATGATCGAGTTAAGTGCTGCCAACAGCGTAGAGTATGACGTCCAAGCTGATTTTCCTATCTATCACATCGGAGTCACAATGAAGACACTACAAAGCGTCTAGGTAGTTTGGATTTTAAAAAAAGTGATCTATTAATTGATGAGGAATGTAGGTGAAAGAAAGTCTTCAACCAACTGCCAACAGCGTGGAGTATGACTTCCAAAGAGGTCTTCCGATCTATCACACTGGGGTCATCATGAAGACACTGCAAAGCGCCTAGGTAGTTTGGATTAAAAAAGTGATCTATCAATTGATGAGGAATGTAGATGAAAGAAAGTCTTCAACCAATTGCGAACAGCGTTTTTCCTATCTATCACACTGGGGTCATCATGAAGACACTGCAAAACGCCTAGGTAGTTTGGCTTAATTAAAAGCAAAAAGTGATCTGTCAATTGATGATTAATGAGTGTCTAGGTGAAAGAAAGATTCTTTAACACGTCGCTTATCAAGATCACCGCAAACCCCTCATCACATAATATCCGCTTCACACGTATCTGTGGGTTCGTCCGCATGACGGCGTTCTTTGTGTGCTCGAATGTCGCCCCATTCTCTTGGCACAGTCGGTCGTTGAAGCGGCGCACGATTTGCATTAAAATGCGCTCGCGAAGAGCGATGTTTTGCGAGCTTTAATTTCGAAATAGTGGAGGCGCCCGTGGAGGGTAACGAAGCGCGACCGGCGCATTCGCAACGACAAAAAAATTAAGCTCGCGCGGGGTCGAGGGGATGACGAGGAGGACACGCAGCGAGTTCCTTTTCAGTTAGGACGCGCGCATGCGACTCCAATTACTCTGCACTTTGTGCGTGGAGAGGAGCGACAAATGTCTTCGCCTCGAGGTCGTTACGACACGCGCTTTTTCCGCCCCGGTGACTTTTTGCGCTCGCTCGCCCGGCCGCGGAGCAAATAAAAGGTGGCGCAGCATAACGAACGGCTGCAAGCTGCGGAGGCGCCGGGCGCTTGCCTTGATTCGACAAGCAAGGAAACCCAATAAGTGTCGAAAATTAAACTTTTGATGGATTGGTTCTGTGCGAAACTCTGCAAAGCGCTGTTGAGCGGCGGGGTTAAGTTTAGACATTGTTCTGTTCTCTCCTACCGTCTATCATAGCGCTGCCAACCTGCCCATTTTTCTTTGCCGATAGCGACCGCAAGGCGAAAAACACAGCACGGCAACAAATTTATTTATGCTGGCGAGGATTAGGTCTAATACGCACAAAGTTCGAACGCCAGAATTTATGGTGAACGTGCAACTCGCTGAAAAACTCGACGCACGGCTAACCCGAGAGTTTATTTGTTTATTGTACCTTGTGCAAACATTGTACCCAACAGGAGAATATGCTCTGCACTAAACTCGTGAGCAACTCGCCGAAGCCGGAAACAACTTCAATTTGACCACATTCCACTCTATTTTCACATTCCTTGCATGTGTATTTACCAACCGCTACAATTTTTATCCTTATCCCATTTCTGATTTAAGCTTATAACTTGCAGAGGATACTGTGAAAATGCAATGGTTTTTTTCTACAAAGTTCAAAGGGCGTTTATCTTTTGCATGTATGCAAAAAGGTCTTAATCACAAGTGTTCGTCTCCTTCGCTTCCGCGTTTTCCTTGACACTTTGAGTTGTAAATGCGATACGCTTCGAGGGGGGAACGCTCGGCATGTGTGTGCTTTATGCGCAGCAGCAGTCGTTGCATCGTTTAATGCACTTAGGAAACAATAAGGACGGGTCGAAAGCCGAAGTCGCGCGTGGCATGCTGGTAGTCGTCCGGCATGCGCGAGTTTAATAGAAAATTAAGCGTCGAGCATCAAGTTGTTTGAGCCGTCGTCTCGCGCAATTACGAACACGGCTATATTCTAATGGTTTACGAGCGGATTAGGCGATGGCCGAGCGGGCAACAAAGTGCTCTTTCCGCAGCTGGAAGGCCGCCGGAAGGGGTCGAGGAGAAGGGAGGTTGAACGCGGGTCCAACTTACTCATCCGCCTGTTAGCGAGGCGAGTGTGAAGCGTCTTTTGTGCCTGAAATACGTTCGAATGTGCACTGTCGCACGCTTTACTAAATGGTTCCGTCGGGTGCTCCTTCGTCGTAATATCCTCGCAATGGCACCCTTGTTTCTTCGCAACTTGTCACGCTTCCATGTTTGTTCAAGTCCTCCACTTTCTGTAATTCCTCCGCGATGATTATATAATGTGAAGTGGAGTGTGAGGATCACCTGCAGCTCCTCTCAGCTCGCATATTAAAAATGACTTGGAACAGGGTGCATTTTCCTTTCCCCCATAGCGCCCCCCCCCCCCTCCAACGCGTTGGAGCAGATGCCCGTATGCGAAGGCGGATCGTGCGCATACTTTCCACGCGCGGCCATAAATTCGACTTAATGAACTCCTGTTGCCGGCGCACTGGCTTCGATTATGAAACATTAATTACACCTCTCGGCGCGAGTTAATCCGGAGAAGACGGAAGATCTCCGCGTAACAACACCTACCCGAACTGCCGCTGCGGCAGGAAGCCAGCCGCTGGGGCACAACCTTGTCCTCAAAACGGAAACTTCGCCTAACTCTATTTTCGGCGCGCAGCGACTTCGGAATTGAATATTTTCCAGACCTCGGGGATAACAAGCTCCTCGTAGTCCTCTACTACTCAATGCGCATCTTCCTCGAATCTCGGTGAACTGCTGGAAGCAACTTCGTGATAAAAAGAGAGACGGTGGTGGAAGTCTAAACCAATGTTTCTCTTTCCCCACTTGACAAAGCGTTCGGGAACTTTATTCATGCACCTTCCTATGTGCTGATAATACGTCAGAAGTGGAGAAACTGTTCTCATCCGGTTTTGTGCAATTAATATCTGTGAAAAACGCGTGTTTTTTTATGGAGAAAGGAAGTGACAGGGAAGTAGGAGCACGACGGTGGTTATCGATGCAGGTCCTATTACACTGCGGCGCGATACACGCATGCGAGGCCAAGTAACAAATAACCGTTACGGACTAAAGCATAACTAAGCCCTGCAACGCTCTGCACGCTGAATTACAACCCCTACGAGCTCGTATGTAAATGACCCGGAACTATTCCACACCGATTCCCCGCGATGTGAGTTTATTGTGAGGGAAACAACTGTGTGGAAGTAAAGAATGCATGCACCACTTGTGCATTATTTTATTCTCTGCTCACAAATCGACCCGAATCGATGCTATGTGTGAATAAGAAATATTGTTGTTTATTCGATGAAATGTAGGAATAGATGATAGTCATCCATCTTTAATCCGCACATGTTCGTTGCTCGATTGATTAATCAATGTGTTTCGTTTCGCAGATAAGTAAGAACACGCAGCAGATGGAAGAAAAATAACTATTGTGACATTAATCTTCCAAGTTCTGTTTGAATTCTCACTCTTTCGCTTGCTCATCGTTTTTGTATGGATTCGTCTTGTCGCTTATCACGTTTTTCCTCCATTTGTAGCGTGAGCGTAATTTTTGGCAAATATTTATCACACATTGATTGGGTTAGAAACTATCCATCGTTTAATGCCAAGGGTTAATAATATTATTGGGTTGCAGAGCTGAGACAAGGGTAATTGATTGGGGATGATTTATAGGGTAGATGGCGCTGACGCCTCTGGTTCATTTCCCGAGTG
>JAODFX010030143.1:0-10628 GCA_027580035.1 Dorylogaster longipes | reverse complement strand
TGCGCTCAGCGGATCATCTAGCAAGTAGATATTTGCATCTCTGTATACCGCACGCGCCAAATTGATTCTCGCTCGTTGGCCACCACTCAACGAGACTCCTCTTTCACCTACAATGGTCTTATCCCCATTGGGCATCTGCTCGAAGTCGGGGAGAAGGGCACACGCCTTCGTGACTCTCCGATATAAGACCTTGTTGTATTCCTGGCCAAAGAGAATGTTGTTGCGGACGGTAGCTTGGAAGAGCCAGGGTTCCTGCGAGGCGTAGGAAATTGTTCCGCAGACCGCCACTTTGCCGCTCTCCAAGGGCAACTCGCCAAGGAGCAAGTTCAGAATGGAGGACTTTCCCGACCCAACGGGACCCACAATCGCGCAGAGTTTACCAGCAGGCACTTGGAAAGTCATGCTCTTGAGGACTGGTTGCTTGAGCACCCAGGATGCGTTCACTTTCTCCAGAGAGATTCGATCATCTTCGGCGGCTTCGATCTGCGTCTCGTTGCGCTCCTCCATCAGGAGGAACTCCTGAATGCGACGCACAGACACAATGGATTCAGCGATCATCTGGATCGCAAGGGGAATGTAGATCGCCAATGCTAGCTGCAGATTGTTGAAGAACTGTGACAAGGAGAAGACCCTATCGGCGGTGAGCTCGTTCCCGAGGAGGACGTAGGTGATGACTGTGAGGTACAAAGTGGTACGTTCGATGAAGACCATGCAGCTGAGGAAGATGCCCCGGATGTAAGCTGCTTTCGTGAGGACGTTCACTTCCCGAGCGCGCAGCTCCTTGACGAGCTTCTGGAAGGGAATCTCCCAGGCATACATCTTGATGACTTGTATCCCGGAGACGATTTCATTCATAAGTCGAACACGAGAGTCGGTACAACTCGCAATGCTGGCTCTTAGAATGGTAACATATTTGCCGAGGCAGGCTGCAGGAAAAAAATGTTAAAAGTAGAAAGTCATAGTGGAAGAGTAGCAGGGACCTTGTAATGGAAGCGTGCAGAGAATCATTGTTAGGACACCAGCTAGTGTCGCAATCTGAACTTCGTTCCAAATGAAATACGTCACGATGGCGACTTGAAACGGTGAAATCCAAATATAGTGCAACGAGAGGGCAACGTAATCAAATCTAGAGACATCATTCGATAGAAGGTTCACAACCTGGCCGGAAGCTGTTTGTCCTAGGGACTTCTTGTTAAGTCTCAAGAGCTGAAACCAATCAACAATGGGACACCTGTAAATGATCAATATTTGGCTTACCTTTCTATACATCAAGGAGCAGACTGCAACTCGGATCCTCATTCCGACCATGGCCATTCCAAAATTGCTATGGTGCATAAGGAAGATATTGAAGACGCTGAAGAGGATTAGAACCACTGCGGAAGTGTACATCTTCAAGGTTTGATCCTCGCGTTGTGCTTCAGGTGAGAAAAGCGCAATCAAGTAGGCCAAGATGAGAGGTTGACATGATCTGAAAACGTTTCGGTCGGTATTTGGTTCGTAGCAGCTTCTAACAGGTTGTACCTGAAAAACACACTCTGGATGAAGATAAAAACACCGTAGATCATATAATTCCAAAAAAACATATTCCCCAGGGCATTGTTTAAGCTGGGTACGTATCCTTTCGCTTTCTTTTGCGCTTTGGACAATTCCTGTGTCCAGTACATTTCGAGTTTATCTCCGAGCATCTCTGACTTGTCCGCATCCAAAGTTTTGTACATGTCCAAAACCTCCAGGCCTCGTCGAACACCTCGGTAGCACAATTTCAACATCCACCTGAAGACCGAAAGCAGAACCGCATTGATGGTGAACGCGCATAGGAACTCGAATCGGAAAAAAACCTACGCGAAACATAATTTGGAAAGAATGTTCGCCTTTCGAATCGGATTCTCCGCCTTCAGCTGAATGCCGGGATCCATTTTCGGGTACTACGTCGTGATTGCGAGTATCAGCGCAGTTTCATCACAGTTGCACCGGCGACACTTGCAACTGTTTTAGGTTGTTTGCTTTCCACAATATTTAAACAATTATTTGCCCCTGAGCGCTTTTTGCTTAGTAATTCGCCACTTTTGCATAACACCGTGCAACTGCTTCGAAATCCATGGACGCACTACATTCATTTGTATTTATATTCGTACGTATATACTTTGTGCGGTAGCTATATTCCTTATCAATGCCAAAGTTATGAAATGTTAATACGCTTCCAAGTGTCGCTCGAGTTATGTTCCGATTGGGTTTTTTTCATGCGGAATTGCCTTTATTTCGATACACCATATTGAAAATCGATAATCGATTTGGTACAATCTTCAACCGCACGTTTCGAAGACAAGCAGATTTCGCACATCAACGCAATCGTTATTGAGGTTTGCCTCGAATGCTCCATTATTGCTAGATTGATCGATATCTCATCTTATTTGATAAGAACACGTCTATGTTCATCGTTCCCGATGCATTATTGTGTCGTCATTATGTTTATGGACAGCCCTTGACGTGAATAACTGTCTTAATAACTCACTGGTTTAGTAGTAGGTAAAAAGCGCAATTCCTATTTTTATTATTCGCTTGAATTACGGCATTCTTCGCATTTGTTTTCATTTTTATGTAGAACAACTTACTTGCATTGCGCACAAACTACGCTGAATTATTAACTTTCTCAAGGTTGGCGATATATCTGCACTCGAATAAACTTGAAATAAAAGGCGAGAAGAGGTTTTCTTTCAAAAAGAAAAAACTCGAATCTATTTCTGCTTGGCAAACGGATTTTGCAAGTACAAACAGGATGCAAATCTGCTGAAATCGATTCGGAAAATTAATTGAGGAAGAACCCAAAGGAAATTAGTAAATTGGCTTGAAGCAAACATGTTCGTTAGGTTGTGGAAAATATCGTATTTGCATATTTGCCCTCTGATAACAGCCTGAAAACGAATATTTCTAAAGTGATACGAGACGGTATGCAAGGAAAGTTAATTAGCTGTGCATGATTATGATGATATTCGGAAAGAACGCCAGGAATGTGTTTTAAGAACTTTATTACTAGGATGTACGTAAGCATCAGTGAAAATCGTCAACATTTGTAATAAATAACATCTCGCATAGAAAATTGGCGCAGGTTGCATTTCTTGTTTTTGCATAGGAATATATCTTTGGGCATAAGTAAGGTCTTAAGTGGGTATCGAGAAGTTCGTTCGTTCGATTGGCAGCTATGAGGAGTCGGATTCGTCAAAGCCACCTTGCTTTTTCATATACGCATTCCTCGCAATCTTCTTCAGTTGCTCACTCATGTGCGAGCCAGTACTCTGTACCATCTGATGAAAGATCCCCTGACTATTTCCCAGTAGCACATGAGGATGGTTGAACTCGACTATGTTTCCCTGGTCCATAACCACCACCTTGTCGGAGTCCATTATCGTGTTAAGACGATGGGCGACAGTTAAGACTGTGCAATCAGCGAATTTCTGTCGAATTGTCTTTTGTATCAGGGCATCAGTCCTTAAAATTGAAGGCTTTTAAATCAGTTCTAGTCTCGGTCTAGAGGCACTTACTGTGGATCAACATTGGCAGTGGCTTCGTCCAACATGAGGACCTTGTTTTTGCGAATGATGGCCCTAGCTAAACAGATCAGCTGTCGTTGACCAACGCTGTAGTTTGATCCGCGATCCATCACACGATTCTCTAACTTGTTGATGATATTCGCACTGTCTTTTAATTCTACCTGCAATGAAATAAGAAATTCCAAGCACGCTCTTCGTCTAACATATTTTAAACTTACATTCTCCAATGCCTTATAGAGCATGTCGTCCGGGTAATCTTCGAAGGGGTCCAGATTGTATCTCAGTGTACCTGAGAAGAGGACGGGGTCCTGTGGAATGATGGAGATCTTGGATCGCAACTCCTGCAACGTGATGGTTTCGGTGTCCACGCCATCGATTTCGATCTCCCCCTCGATGAACGCCAAGCGGAAAAGCGCCGCAATCAACGAAGATTTTCCAGCGCCCGTTCGGCCCACAATTCCGACCTTTTCCTTCGGTTGGATTTGTATGCTGAGACTCTTTAGCACCAGATTCATTTCCGGCGCGTACCTCAGGCCCATCTTCTTGAACTGCACCTTCCCGTGTTCCGGCCAACGGGCAGGGGGCGTCCTCGGAACCAGGGGTTGCTTTTCCTCTTCCAGGCCACTGTACTCCAGCACACGCTCAACGGACATCAACTGATTGATCACCTCGGCTATTTGGCGCATACCCCATTGCACGAACCCGGTTAAAGCTGTGGCTTGTGTGATTGCCAATCCCACTTCACCACCAAGGGAACCTAAAAGGGGAAACATTAAGTAGTCTATATGTAAGGTCACGATGGAGTAGCTTACTTTCCGCAAATGTTAGAAAACTAAATGTGACGAAACCAATGAAGATGAAGCACAGTGCATCCAAATAGAACCCAAACGCCGAACTGGCAGCTATGTACATAAACCATGCGCTTGTATGTAGATCCTGATGCTTGTCGAATTCATTAGTAAGAATTTTCTGAGCACCGTACGCCCGAATGGTTGTCAGACCCTGAATGCTTGCATTCAAGTGGGTGAAAACCGGACTCCTCACTATAAGCCAAACCAATACAGCAATCCTCAAGTTGCGACGTCAATAGTTAAGGTACTTACTGATCCCTTCGAGTCTTTTGATATTTTTGGAACTGCGCAAGAAGATGATCTTCATGCCTTGGAATACCAAACTAATAACTGCGAGAGGTATCAACAGATATGGATTCACCACAGCGACCAGTATTAGTGAACCAACCATGAGGAGAATAATCTGCCCTGCATCCAGCACCGCTTTCGGGAGTAACTCATCAATGCAGCCGATGTCCTTCGCAAATCTGTTGAGGATGCGTCCACTGGGGTTCGTATCAAAGAACCGCATCGTCGTGTATACGACGCTTTTGAACATGTTGTCATGCAGTTTCTGGGAACTCAACATGGCTAACTTGTAGAACAGCATTGACCTGCTCAAAGCTGTGATCGCCAAGGTGACAATCAATCCCCCATAGATGTATAGACACGTGTGGGTGGATAAGGCTGGATACTCAATTGCAACCTCATTGCCACCGGGTGCCACAGTCTCGTTGAAAACTTGTGCCGCCTGGCGCTTCTCCTCGATATCCGTCCAGAAACTGACGAAGTAGTCGACGCCGCTGGCGGACAACTGCGCCAAGATATAAAGAATGAAAACGGTCACAACGAGGAAGTAATGCCCACAAGCGTACATGTACTTCATGAAGAGGGACCCGTGGATTTTGCCCTTGGACGATTCCTCGAACATGTCCGCGGGTTTCTCCTCCGGCTCCTCGTCCAACGTGTGACTCAGATCACTATGCAGACTCGAGACGGACAGCGATTTGCTCCTCGTTATTTGCCTAGGAGCTTTACGATCAACCTGATCTTCTACTTCGGATTCCTCTTCCTGCGTGAGAAGTTTCGCGTATAGAACATCCTGATTGTTGCTGAGGTTCTTGAACGTATCTTCAACTTCAATCGCTCCCTGAAAGTAGAGAATTGAATTATTACTGCCTGCAAGTCCTTTATGCCCTGCTTACGTCCTTTAAGATCACAATATGTTCGACATCCTTGAGATGGTGCACTTGATGAGTTACCAAAATTCGGGTTTTCTCTTTAAGGAAGCCTTCGATGCACTCTCTGTAAAGATGCTTTCCAACATGCACATCCACCGCACTCAAGGGGTCATCCAATAAGTAAATATCCGCTTGTCTGTAGATAGCCCTCGCCAGGTTAATTCTTGCCTTCTGACCACCAGATAGCGATGCACCCCGATCACCCACAATGGTTTTATCACCATCTTCGAACTGCTTGAAGTCCTTATCAAGTGCACAAGCTCTTACCACATCGTTGTACCTCTTTTTATTGTACCCTTCGCCAAAAAGGATATTCTGCCGGATGGATGCAGCAAACACCCAAGGTTCTTGTGATGCATACGAGAGTTTGCCGTGGATGACAACCTCTCCACTCACCACATCCAGCTCTCCTAATAAGGTCTGCAGCATGGAGGACTTCCCCGAACCTACAGGCCCAATGATCCCTAGAAGACTTCCCTTGGGGATGTTAAAGGTGACATTATTAAGAGCGTTCTCCGACTTGGTTCTGTCCCACTTTGCGACGACATTACTCAACTGCACGGCAACCACTTCGTACAGTTGATTCCCTTTGTTATCAGCCTTGGTATCCTTAAATTCGTTATTATTGTCAGTCTTGCTGGTATCCTCGAACTCGTCGTTGAGGAGGAAATCTTGTAAGCGTTTGATGGCGACGAAGAGCTCGGCCATTTCGGAGATTCCACGAACGAACATGGCCGACATGGTTTGCGAGAGGATGTTGAAGTACGACATGAAGACGAAGATGGTCGCGGCGGAAATGGGCTGCTCCATCAGGACCATCGTCAGCATGGCGGAGAAGAGCGCAGCGCGAGTCGTGAACAGGTTGAAGGTCATGAACAATCCGCGCACGTAGGAAAGTTTGGTGACTTTCTTCAACTCATTGACGCGTGAGATTCGGATGAGCTTCTCGAAGGGTTTCTCCCAAGCGTACATTTTGATCACCTGAATTCCGGTGATGATCTCGTCCATAAGACGCACTCGTTCGTCGGTTTTGTATGCGGTTTCGCGACGAAACCTCGACGATAATTTGCCGGTGTAACCTAAAGATGAAATTGTGAATTACAATTATTGCTGACAGGTCCTGAACTTACTCTGAAAAGGAACCACGAGGAAGACGGGCAAGACGCCGATGATTCCCGCATAACCTGCTTTCCTCCAGAGACAGTACATTACAATGCAGGCGCTCGTCGGTGCCACCCACATGTGATGGATGAAGATGGAGACAATGTCGAAACGACTCACGTCGTTAGAGAGGAGGTTGACGACTTTCCCACTCGCGGTGTCCCCCAAAGCCGTTCGACTGAGCTTTAACGCCTTGCGATAGATCAACGAGCAAACGGCAGCGCGTACCCGCATGCCGTAGTGGAAGGCTCTGAAGATGTACTGGTTGATGAGGATCGCATTGCCGGCGTTGATCGCGACCAGGATCCCGGCATTAAACATGGCATCGGACTTGCTCATCTCGGAATCGGGCCGGAAGTACTGCAGCAGCTCCCCGAGAAAGACGGGCTGCGCGAGACGAAACACCAGATCCATGAGGACTAGAATGAAGCCGAGGAAGAGGTACTCTGGCCAGAAGGTTTGCACCAGGACGCGTGCCAAAGATGGCTGTCTACATTTCCGCTCGCGTGACTTCAAGTGTATTTCCCATTTCCTATATGCGAGTGCATTTAATTTAATATTGCAAGCAACAGACGGAACCGAAATAGACCAGCTATTCGAATCTACTTACTGTTCCAAACGATCACCTAATCGTTTACTTCTGTCTTCTTTAAGTGGGTTGTACAGATCAGTTACTTCCAAAGTCTTTTGATAGCCCTTGCGGAACATCCCAATCGTGTAACTAAACAAACGAAAGCAAACAATTGAGAAAAAATCTAGTTAAGTCTGGTCTTTAATGGAAAACCTACCATAATAGCTAATAATATCTAGATCTAGTCTATACAAGTTCATCCGCAGTCCGCTTTTTATACACACTCTCTCGACTCGCCGCAGGTTATAAATAAATCGCAAACGGGCGTAATTTAAGCCGTTTGAAGTGTTTCTTCCGTTGGTTGCGACTTCTTAACGTCTGCTGGTCTTGGCTTAAAAATCGCGTTCGGCAAATGCTTTCCACATTGCCACAACGCCATCTATCTAACTTATTCACCAAATTGGTAGCGATAATTTTGTCTAGCAATGACGAATTCATCATGACTTCAAAGTCGGAACTTTGTCGGTCATCTTTACTTGCTTAGGACTTGATAGTATTTTTAGAATTTGCAAGTGATTATTCGGTCTGGTAGCTAATTGTCTCAAATACCACAATGTAAAAAGAAGATGAATTTGGAAGATCTCCCTTGTCCAAACTGCATTCTAGACATCAACAAGATGCATTTAATGCCACGTCAACAGAACGTAAAATGCCCAGAAGGCACCACATCAACTCTCAACACATCCAGCTTATTCATAGAATTCACATATGTGTGATGCGGCCAACGAAACGTAAACATGACACTGGATCCAACCGTATGAACGAACGCGTCAACATCAACATTCGACATTCGAGTTTTGCAGTTGGAGATGCTCACATGCTCACATTTCATCCGCGCAGAACGCCAACTAGACAAGCATGAAATTTCGAATCTAACTCCACTCCATTCCATATTCATTTCGCGAGCTTTTCAAATGCAAAGTGGAATCGAAGTAGAATGGCAACTCTTTTTGTACTTATTGTTCGCAAGCCGTCATGGATCCCCGAACAACCATTGTACTCTCTCAGTTAACAACTTCATAGTCATTGATGATCGTTGACGCTTTGCTATCGTCGCTAGCTCCGCACTGACAAGTTTATTTCGAATGTTGAATAACAAGTAACGCGATAGCAATACGTACATGATTAATGTTAAATAATTTACATGTTAATTTCCACTGGTTTAGAGACGTTTCGAATGGCAGCATGTTTGAACTTTGAAGTTTCCTCCATTGCCTCCTCTCAAGCCCGTTGGAAATCAATTAAGAATGTGAAGCACTTTATAAACACAGCAATAATTTACAGAGAAGCGGCGTGGATGCAAACGCTATAAATCTGGCAGTCAGATAAACCTCCGACAATTTCGAATGTCACCTCCAAACAGCCTTAACAGAAAGTTAAAACAGAAGAGTAATGATTGGGGTAATAATTTATACCAGCCAAGAGGTCCAAACGGGAATCTCAATTTCAAATGTCAACCTCGACTTATCTTTTCACCCATTTATGATTTATTATTTTAGGCTAAGGTCACATGAGAAACAGCCTTATTTGGAAATGTGATCTTCAAGAGGGTGAAATTGGAGATTTACCCCAAAATTTGTCTTTCTTAAAGTAATATGTCAATCTTGATGGGGAACCTTTTCCAAATCTTTGGTGGTCTTTGGAACGAATCGCCAAAATTCAGTCTAAATTGTGACTTCCGGTGCCAATGTTGAGGCAGTAAAAGTGTGCATTATTGTCGCTATTTGCGATGCTTTCAAGTTGCGACAATTCGTCGAATTTGGAACACTTCTCAGACTTTCAGCTGCGCAGGTCGTTGCGGTTACTCACGTGAAGAACAACACGGAGAGAGGATTAGCGCCGTCTTTCGGGTTCGGGTTGTAATTCTCCTGCGACATATCCATTGTGGCGTTTGTGGCGTCTGCTTCCGAAGAGTCGTAAAATGTTCAAGAGCGTTCAAACTTCACGCCGCAAACTGTCGCCAACGTTTTTACTTGTGTTCACTTGCCTTCAGCACATGGCCAAGCTTTTATCTGCAAAAACAACGCACAATAAATATTTATTATCGAGTGCATGCTCATCATCGCATTATCGCAACACATTCGCAATGTAATTCAATGCAATGAAAAGTGACACACATGTGGCATTTACGGCACCGGTATATACCGAGAGCGTTCGGTAATTGGATTACATGTACCGCTCCGCGTTCTGCGATCCACAAATTTTGGATCTGCTCGCTTAGGTGATCTATTCCGGTATATAAAAACCTAACCTATAATATTGAGATGTGTTAATAATAATAATGTAATAATAATTTTAAAGAAATAATGTAATTTAATGCATACTGAAAATTGAAACACATGTTGTTAAGTTGGTATAAATAGTAAGCAATGAGGATTGAAAGCAAAAGCCACGGTTGCCAACAACAAAAAAACAAAAGCAGAACAGTTGGACAGGAAACCATATCTCTCTTCGTTGCCAATGTCAATGTCAGATGATGTGTTGTGGCATGCATTTGCGTCCGTATGCATCCATCCGTTGGTTGCATGTCGATCGATGCTGATTGTGTTTGCGGTTCGCAAACACGTATCGCAACATTTTCGCCGTATTTCGGTCGGATTCGAGCGCGCATGCGCACTCGCGTGTTATGACTATTTCCGTACAATGCGCTGCGCATATTTCACGCTCTTTCGAACTGCTTTACGGCCATTTGCCGGCGATTACAATGTGCGTATCCGCGGCGATCGTCTCGAAGGCGAGAAAGCCCTTTACTGCCTGCCTAGCTCGAGTTTACATGTTTGCTTCGCGAGCGGCGAGCCGCAA
Organism: Dorylogaster longipes; assembly: GCA_027580035.1. Classification (NCBI taxonomy): domain Eukaryota; kingdom Metazoa; phylum Arthropoda; class Insecta; order Coleoptera; family Staphylinidae; genus Dorylogaster; species Dorylogaster longipes. The sequence goes on along the minus strand of JAODFX010030143.1, from coordinate 415 downwards.
AAACGCGCAGACGTCGCAAAACCTTGAAATTCTGCTTCGCATTTTTGCGCTCGCCGCTGTGCGCGTATTTTGCGAAAGCTTCGGCGTCGTTTCCGAGTAACAATGACTCTCAAACTGGGTTTATGCTTTTCCAATAACATCCAATTTAGCAGCACGTATAAGATGCGATATATTTACTATATTCCTTGCGTAGTTTGCAACGAAACTACAGATTTTCCTCCCATTTAAAATGCATTTCATGCATTCAGTTACTTGTTTGGTTTACGCAAGCAAAACTGGAGCAATAGACGTGAACAAAATTTGAGTGCATACAAAGTTAACCTAATGTGTTTTTTTGCATTCTAAATCATAGATACTTTCAATAATAATAAATTTACTAACATGTAGGTAATACTTGTATCTTTGATGTCACTTT
>JAODFX010030032.1:0-10628 GCA_027580035.1 Dorylogaster longipes | reverse complement strand
CCGGCGGCCTCCTCATCTGCCTGCCACGCGAGCAGGCGGCCGCCTACTGCAAGGACATCGAGAAGCAGGAGGGCTACCAGGCGTGGATCATCGGCATCGTCGAGAAGGGCAATCGCTCGGCGCGCATCATCGACAAGCCGCGAGTCATCGAGGTGCCGGCGAAGGAGTAGGCCATCAGCCATCCACCCCTCCACCCCTTTCTCCCCAAACCCTCTCCTCCCTTTTCCTTCCGTGATCGAATGATTGATTGATTATTTTTATATATTATATATACATAGGCGGCGGCGAGCAAGAGAGTAGTTAAGAGCGAGCGAGTGATTCTTTATGCTTTGGCAGATCATTCTCTTGTTCCGCTGCGACGATTTGCTGAATGATGCAGAAATGTTACACTGACTCTACTAGCGCAGACTCGGCTAACCGCACACCTAGCATAAAATAAGAATAGCGCCGCCATTTAGGATTCGATACATATTGCATACAATTGATTGCTCTATCGGACGTCGCCGATATCGCTCTTCTCCTGCAGAAAGTGTACAAAAATATAATTTTACGGAATGCTACTGGGGAGTTTGGCGAGATCCTTTACTGCGGCGCAAGTATTACTGACTATTTGCAGTGCATTCATTCCACTTTCACAACTCTCTGTCAACTCTGCTTCTTCTTGGCCAGGATGAACTCTGGCGTTTGTAAGACTTTTGACGTGTTTCGAAATTTCACGATTTACACAGCGCGCGCGCGCCATGGCGTTTTATTTAGGAATTGATGTTACTAGATAGTTATTATTGCAGATTGGTAATCGATGTTGAAGTTTTGGTATAATCCACTTTATACTCATTTCGAATCAAGATTATTTTTGTCCAATTTGTATAGCATTATATTTCTTTGTGCGCAACAACGTTGCAGTGAATTATGCGATTACTTCTCCAAGTACAACATGTTGTATGGCAGCAATCATCTTGAACCACGTTTGGGAGTCTTCTTTCCTCTGCTGTGACGTTTACTGCGCGGCGTTGGAGCGACCTTCTTGCGGAAGGCGAGCTCCTTCGCCTGCAGTTTCGCCGCTTTCCGCTTGACGATTCTCTTCAGCAGTCGGCGCTGCGTGGAAAACTCGTTGGCGTCGTTGTCGTCGTCCGCGCCGTGCATGCGCTTCACGAAGTCGACGCCCTCTGCAGCCATCAATCGTGCAGTTGACAACAATCGTAAAGCTACTTTTACATTCAGCTCAATTCCGCGGCTGAGAGCAAAAAAGTGGGCAGGGAGCAAGCTGTAAACTCGATACTTCTCCTGCCGCTTCCCTGCTACACGCGCTCAAAGTTGAATATACGTAAATAATGCGTTAAGTTTCCTCGCTCATTTTAATGTAAACAAAACGCAGTTTGTTTGTGTTTCAGTTTCCTGGCTCATTCGTTTACACGTTCTTGATAAAAACGTTTGCCAGTGAGCGCATTCTTTTCGAGCAGCTATAAGAACATCGCCATTGCCGAGAATTGCAAACGAAACGAAATGCCACACACACGCAGTGTTTGTTTATATTCAAAACAAACGAAGAGCGGAATAGAGCTGAATGGAAACCTCAATGCCGTCACGGCAAAATTGAAATGATTTCGGCAGTAGCAGCGGCACGGGCTGAATGTAAAAGTAACATAACACTACTCTAGCAATGCGTACCTTGCAATCGATAATCGTTCGGTTTGAAGAAGAATCGCTCAATCCACAACGGCCGATTCACAACATCATTTGACACAGACTCTTGAGCTTCACCTTCTCCAGCAGCACTCTTCGCTGTTCCTCCATTATCCTCGTTATCATCGTCTGAGGAGGAGTCGTACTTGAACGGTTGCTTCACACCGTTTTTCCGTATTCGCTTTGTAACCGTTTCAGAGTTTACCTCGTTGACTTGGCTATTTTCATCATCCTTCTCTTCACGATCGACGTTGAACATTTCACGAAAACTAAATGGCGTGTTGCCCTCGCCGTCGACTTCACGGAATGGTAACTTCGTGCTAACCTGGTGGAACATCTCCGCGGATACTTCTGGCATTTTTTCTTTCTCCTTGCACGTTTCATCGCGCTTTCTCTTCGCCACCTTCTTCTCCTTCTTTCCAGCGACGAGCTCGTACTTGGCATGCTCTGGCGCATTGGGATCGAAACGAGTCATCGTCATTGAAGTCTTCTGCTGCTGCTGCCGCAAAGGCTTCTGCAGCACATTGCTGAGCACTTCCATCTGCATCTCCTGCTCGTTGTCCAGCTCCTCCTTCTTCTCAGCTTCATCACTGATTGAATCATCATCAGCAAACTGAGCATTCATCCTGAATCGCTCATCATGATTGAAACGAGCTTGCAACTCCAACAGCTGGACACAAACAAGTAATTTGTAACCTATTTGTAATTGGCTTAATGTTCATACATACCTTTTTACCCTTCTTCCCTTCATATTCTTTCCTTAACTTGAATGTAGACTCGTTACCTGGGTTGTCACTTTCATCACCTTCATCAAACAAAACCAACTTGTCTGTTTCTTGACTTTCTACTTCATTAACACCTGTATGTGTTGAAGCACTTTCATCTTCATTATCATCATTGAAAACAATTTTTGATTTGTTGGAGCTATCCTAAAACCAATCTCAAATGGCAGCACATGCTCAAATACTAAATTTTAAATCTTACCACATTTGCTAGTGCATTTTTTATCAAGGATCGCTGCTGCATGTAACCTTGTTTCATCAGCTTCATTGAGTTCAATCGCTTCTGATCAGCCTTCTCTCTATAAGGATCTTTGCTCTTCTTTCTAGGCAATTTTGTTTCTATATGAACTGGTGCCAATCCAACACCCTCAATTTTATTGGTGATTTGTTTATTTTTATTGTTCTTGACAATATAATCCATGTCAATTACAGTATTGGCCATTTTTTCATTATCAGAATTAATCTCATTGCCAGTAATAATTCCCTTTTTTTGAAACTTTGTTGATAATTGTGTGGCTGCATCTTCCAAAACTTCATTTGTTAAATCGTTGAGATTGCTGAATACAGTCCATCTACCATTCATTTGTGCATTAGCTGGTGGTGTCGCAAAAGTCTTATTATTTTCAACTGCGCCATTTGTAAGATTTGAGCTTTTCTCCTCTTGAGCACCTTCACGTTCCCGCTTCAATCGTTCCAAAAAGGATTCCTTTGCTAGCTGTGCTTCAACAAACTGTCCACACCATTTTTTGTGAGCAAATTCAGCAATGCCTGCAATGACATGTTACGATATTCATTATAGCAGAGGAAGTTCCAAGCATTGCATACTTACACTCCTGTAATAATTGCTGGCTCGTTTCAAGAGTAACAAAGGCATATTGGTGCGAGTAGTTACGGGCGTTGAGATCCTTTCTATGCTTGATATCCACCGAGATGATATCGCCGAATTTGTAGAAACGCTTTCGAACATCATCTTCGGAAAGATTCTCCGGAAGATTAGGCAGAAAAATCCGTTTCTGTTCAGTTAGCATTGCAAAAGCACACGATCCTGACGCTTAAAGCACTGCTTGCAGTTAATTGTCAATCAAATGTTGCTCAAAATTTAAATCATTGGTTCATAGCAAAACAGCTATTTCGCACGTTTGTTTCCTAAAGATTAAAGCATGCAAGAATTTGAAGGTTATGTGAATCTTGCCTTTTCGATTACAACTTGAAAACCTATGCAACCAATCAGGCAGAAATAGCTTTTCAATCATATCTTTGCAATCGACACGCAATCCAGATGATGAACCAACATTATTATCATGCAATCTCGAAAATGGTTTGAAGTCCATCAACTGCGGTGCGTGTGCGCAAACAAGATAAATGTCAGCGGAAAATCGATTGTTATTTACTACCAGACCGTGACAATGCAACCTAGATACTTAACTAGATAGTTCAACCCGTTCAACTGGTTCAACTTGAAAGTTTAATGAATTCAATCAGTTCAATCCATTGTCATGCATCTCATTCACCTTCACATTGTCTGTTCCTCATTTGTATGTTTTTTCAATACATTATTTATACATTACTCGATTTTATCCGGTTGGCTTGGCTTGGCTTGGCTTTATCATGTTCGTTCGGAGCTTGTTTTCGTTCCTCAAAAGTCAATACGTTCATTTTATCTTCAGTACGGTTTGTAAACAGTTTGTCAGGAACACTAATGCACTCAAAGAATTTAAAAAATCGTTTGAAATAAGATTATACTTGTAATATGATAAATATGTAGTAATTATCTTCTTTTAATTTCATCGATTTCATCTATCTAAGTACAGTGTAACTTCTTTATTTTGTTCAATGTCCACTATGTACGTAGTATGATAAATACTGCAATTATATACTTAATGTGCAAAACATTATATGAATTCATTTATTGGATGTCAAGAAAGTGACTAGAAAATATTGGTACGTGAAAGGCACTAAATATAGTTAATCCAATAGTTAACTTCGTTAATGGTTAAAAAGTTAACGCAAGTTAACCGTTAACATTTCCGTTAACATATTGGGAGTTCAATTTAACGAAAGTTAACATAAGCGTTTACAGTTTTACAAATTAACTTCAAAACTTTAATGGTTAAATTTTGTTAAATAAAGATTAACGGATTAACGAGTTAATACCTACGTTTGCCTATTATCATAAAACGAAATTTGTTTACTTTTTGAACTATTATCCAATCAATCAAGATTAAATATTTATCTTTCAGTTTTACTAATGAAGACTTCTCAATGAATACATCTATACGAACATGAAAAAAAATGCGAGCAGTTCAACTTGATGTAAAGAATTAAGACCAGATTTGGTGATGTAGTAAAAGAAAAAACGAAACAAACGACAATCGAAATCGAAAATAGTGAGCAGTTTTATTTCGGTAAGATGCGCGAGTTTAGAGCAAGGGTTTGCGCTGTAAGCGATGCAAGTGATATAATTTTGAGCTGGTAACAGCCTCGAAACAATTCTTTTTAGATAGAATCTATTTTCAGTTGATGCTGATATGTTGGCATTTATCGTATTTATCTGCCAATGCGTGCCTGGATGTTGTTTGAAAAGTCGAGAGGAGACGAAACCGGCCGAGCGCACGGCTCACGGTCCAATCAAGGTCCACTTCCGTCGGCGTACCTACGAAACGCTCCATCTCTGCGCCGACTGGCGCCGACCGGCAGCAGTACACTCCGAGAGCGTGGATGCGTCGGTCGCTCTCGCCAGGCGGGCGCCCAACCTCGTCGCGTCGGCGTCGGTCGGTGAGAATGGCACCGGGCGCGTGCCGCCGCCGACCACCTTCAGCGGCGCACTGAGCTCCTCGCCTCGTCGTGCAATCTCGATGCGCAAGGTACACTATTATCGCTGACGCACATCCGCACTCTGTGGCGAGCAATCAAACATGCGCGGTTTCCCGCAGGCCGTGCGCGTGCTATCGATGTGAGACATCTCCGCGCCATCGCGGCCCGGTGCGCCGCCGACGGGGGCGCAACCACTGCGACGATGCTCGACCGACGGCTGACCAACGGCAAGCTGAAGAAGTTCGTCCTCGCCATCATCGTCGTCACCTTCCTCATCGGCTTCCTCTACAACACTGCGTCGCCTCGGAAATACGTCGACTCATCGACGGACTACGGTATAACACCGCTTCTCATTTGTTTCGTTCCTTATTATATGTACTCCTACGCATTGCTACCAACCTGAGATTACATTGTAATTTGTTTCGTTATTTGCGTTGCTTGCTTGTTCAAGTGTTCAGAACTGAATCTGGATAATTTCTTGCTATCAGTTTCACTTATTATTCGTTATTAATGCGAATGAAAACTTTTTTAAAGTTGTTTATTCTTGATTTTATAGTACGTGCTATGAATGTTGCATGTAATTTACAAAAACTTTAAGTATTGCTTGTTAATGATTGCCATTTGAAATCATCTTTCATTTGTTTTATTAGTTATTAGTATATTATTACACACTATTTGTATGAACTGAACATTATTTAGTAGAATATTTTAAATGTTGCACCCAATTTATGAAATGGAAACTATTGGAAGCAATTTAATTATTGCAATTGTTGTGAGTTGCAGGTTCATTGAAGGATTGGGAATATTGCACTTTGGATTGATTGCTTGTTTCAATGTTTAAATATAGATAGTTACTAACATGATCTCTTATTTAATGGAATTGTGAATGCAAGATGATAAACAAAACTTATTCATGATTTTGTAGCAGCAACCATAGAAGTTTAATCATTTTGCTATTAATTTGGAACAAAAAAACTATTGCACATTACTCATTGAAATCACCACTTATTTATTTTATTGGTTATGGGTGTCATTACTAACATTGCAACAGCTTCATTTCTTGCACTTACAATTAGTTCAGCAGATTAAAACCATTACAAATTACAAAATGTGTTTCTATTTGTTGTGAGTTGTTAGTAACTTTGTCATTAGTTTCATATGCTATGCATTTGAAAATTTTTAAGTATTGCTTGTTAGACAGTTGTGAACAATTTAAAATTCTCACGTATTAATTTAAGTCTCGTTCTTAACATTTTTTATTACTAATATTGCAATTTGCATTAAATTTGTTTGCATTTATTATGAATTGCAGGTTCAATGGAGTATTGTTATTTGCATTAGTCAAAATGCTCAAATGTAGATAGTTACTAACATTATTTATTATTTATCATCAATGCAAGACAAACTTATTTATTATTTGTGATTCACTTCCTGAATTTAGTTAACTAAATTGAAACAATTACGAGCCATTAAATTTGTTTTGAATTGCAGGTTTGGTGAAGGGCTGGAACTATTGTTTCAATGTTGAAATATAGATAGTTACTAATTTCATTAATTAATATAATATATGAATGTAAATTATAGTAACTTTGTCATTTGCTTTCTATGCTATAAATTTAAATAGTTTTAACAATTATTTGTTGCTTACCACTCATTTCATCGTTAACTTTTGAGTTGTTGCAGGTTCGGTGGAGGGTTGGGAGTATAACATCTCGCGCGATGCGAGCTTGTACGTAGACAATGCGAGCAGCATCCTCAAGCCGAAGCACTTCTGTGAGTCGACGGTGTTCCTTCGCGTGGTGGTCGCGTCGGCACCGGCGAACGTCGCGAATCGGCTGGCCATCCGCGAGACGTGGGGCTCGCAACGGAACGTCTCCGGTGCGAGCGTACGCGTTTACTTCCTGCTCGGCGAGCCGGCGAACGCCTCGCAGCAGGCGGACGTCGCACGCGAGAGCGCCGTCTACAATGACATCCTACAGGAGCGCTTCGTCGACGCGTACAACAACCTCACGCTCAAGAGCATCGCAATGCTGAAGACCGTCGCGGCGTACTGCCTCCAGACGACGACCTTCCTTATGAAGACCGACGACGATATGTTCCTCAACATGCGCCCGCTGATTGCCATGCTCAACACTACCAACACCACCAATCTCATGGTGGGTAGTCTTATCTGTGGTGCAAAGCCAATCAAGGATATCACAAACAAGTGGTACGTAACTTCGAGCAGTCATAATATAACCTCATTAATAGTTATTGAGCTATAAAGTTATCAAACACTCATTCAGCATTATTACTAAGTAAGGATTTGATTGAACCATTATAAACATAATTTTGTATGCATATGTAAGCCATAATATTGTGGGGATATTAAAGTACGTAATAACTTGATAGGTACACACCTTCGTACATGTACAGAGAGAGAATCTATCCAAACTACCTCTCGGGGACTGGGTATGTGATGTCCATTGATGTGGTGCCCAAGCTGTACGAGGCGGCGCTTGTCACACCAATCTTCCACCTAGAGGACATCTACATCACAGGTAGGTGTAGGGGTGGAATGCATAAAATGTTGCGACGATTTCCCCGCATTGTGCAGGCATGCTGACGAAGGCGATCAACGTGCGGCCGCGCAACAATGGCGGCTTCACGTTCCAGAAGCGCAAGTTCGACCCGTGCGTCTTTCGGACGGCGTTCACGTCGCACCGTCTCTCGCCCGCCGAGATTCACGACCAGTTCCTGCTGCTCGAGACGCTCGACCTGGCGAAGGAGTGCCGCCTGCAGGAAGAGCTCGCCGCGCGCTCGCTCAACAACCTGCTTGGCATCTTCACGATGACAAAGAGTAAGCCAAAGAAAAAGAAGGTCGTTTGCTATTGAGTCGAGGGTCGAGTGTGTCAATTCAGGCAACTAGATTTGCACTTCAACTCGGGGCTGCATTTGTGCATACATACCCCTTGTTCACGTCGTCTTTTTCGTTTTCTTTCTTACCACTTTTCTTTCTTTTGTTTTAGAATGTGATTACAATTAGTTTTGTGTTTGTGATTAACGACGGAACCTTGATGCAAACTAGAAAGCGATAGCGATACGAAGTACTTGTTGATTAATTAATTGCCAATGCTAATGTTTGTACATAAGATATATAATTAACTACGAAGACAGAACAAATAGTGATATAAAGATAACACAAAGTATTTTCAACACTGCGCAAGTGGGCGATGGAGCAAAGAACTACTAGCTATGATGACAGCTCAAACTATTAGCGAGCGTGAAACACCAATTGCAATACTTAGGGATTTCAAATTGTATTACGCAAACCACGATTGTCTGGAGGATAACTTAATGGTTATGTTGAGAAGGTAATGTTTATTTGATTATTTCGTTTTGTTAACTAACTAGGCAACTAACCGAACCGAAACGAGCATTAATTAATTCGTATTACGTGTACTTACTAATCAGTTACAATATTAGAATGATCGCATTATGGTGCAACATACAGCTGTATTTGTGTGTTTAGTTTTACTTCTGATTAATTTTAGACGGAGAATAATTAATAGCACGTTATTAATTGTCATTGCCATTAAACAATTACCTCTTTGTTTGTAAAGAAAGTTGCATTCGCTCAGCATGAGCATGAACTCATTTGAACAAATCATGTGAAACCCCAACTTTGAAGACTAACAAATGCAAAGCATACACGTATATTGTACCTTAAAAGTAGCAAGTAATCACTGGTGGTGTATTCCACTAGGAAATTCAATTAACTATGTATGGTAAACCTAACAAATATTAACTTACTTGCAGCAGGCTGGTGTGAGATGGCTAAAAGTTGTAAGATCGAATGGCATTCAATTGTTATGATGCACTCGTTTAGGCAAAACTATGTTTGCGAATTACTATCTGAAGTGGATGCTGATGATTTTGTGCTTGTTGAAGCAGCAATGAGGCTTTTCACTGTTTCGTTTGGAAAGTGAAGATTGTTTAAGTCAGTGTCAAACTTAGTGCTTCCCTATTTGCATTTAAAAAAACAAGTTGCGAAATCAAAAATTAACGTAATATACGAAATTGTGTATAGGAGATTTAGAAAAGCCAGTTGTGCAAAGTATATTGTAGGGTGAAAAGTCAAATTATTGCTTCACGAAAGAAGTATTAAAAAATATTCGAAATTAATATTGCAGAATATAATAACATGATGTAATGTAACATATAATGCCAACGGCGTGCTTCCATTGGGAGCATGCGCGTTTTCCGTGTAAATTTCCATCATTCCTGCCTGTTAACGATCGCACTTACAGCGACGAAACGAAAGCGAACAAAATGATAATGATAATGTATGCCATGCTCGATACTCCTTCACATACCTCTACTAATGTAACCGAATTGTATTGATAGCATTTTAATGAACTAACAGTCACCTTAATAACGAACAGAACCGAGAGTGTAGTACAATGCCCACAGGCGGCGATCTATGTTTATAGAATGTGATTTTTAGGAACGTTCGGAGGCATGATGGGATAACGTGAACTAATATGCTTAAACTCCTACGTTAAAGCGTGCAGCGATTTTAAAACTATACTAGGATAGGATTTCTTACAAGTCATTACGATTCGCGCATCGATATGTGCTAGTGGCAAGATCTCGGAGTTCGAGCTGACTCGAAACACATGCAAGTCGGTACAAAGATGCGCAGATATGCGCCTGTGACAAGTATTTTATTCATATTTAATTATTTTGCTATGAATTATAAGCGTTACAAAGCCATACGAGCAATGTAATAATTAGATATTAGTGTAATGACGTGCGCTACGCCGTCATTGAAATTGTAACTCTTTGGAAGATTGATATCTGAATTGTGTAAATATTCCTGAAATGAAGTAAATTTTGTAGCTGAAATGTTTGTAATTATTCTATCGTAACTGTCCTCTATAATGCTCGTGAGTGCATTCAATTGTTAAATTCTACAGATTCTACCAGTTTCATTTCAAAGCGACCTCTGTCAGTGCAGTACACATCAGTTGACTGTAATCAGTGAAGATTTTTAACTTTTGTACGCATGATGGACATGCAAATAAAAACGTGCATACAAATGCACAGCAGAGATGGCGCTGCGCCACGATACGACTTTTAACATTTGCATTCTAGCTCTCTCGAAAATGCTTCAAATCTTCACATAAAGTTGATCAATTTTGAAGAATCTTATAAACTCGTTTTACAAATTTGTGCGTATTTCTGCAACCAAAAACCCGATTTGAGTGTTTTATATTGTTTCTAATAGAATCTAATATATCTAATAGAATAGAATCATTGACTCCCATCAAACTTTTTGATCCTAATTAGCTTGGAAGTGCGTTAAAA
>JAODFX010029921.1:0-10628 GCA_027580035.1 Dorylogaster longipes | reverse complement strand
TTCGAATCTAGCAACGGTGGGAAGACTACCTCACCATACTCGAGTTCTTACCTGCCACCTGACGGTCTGCCCCCACATACTGGTGACCCACGAGTGTTTGAATTTGAACACAATTGAACGCAATTGAACACAACATGGAGCAAGCGAGCGCCGAGAACTTCACGAATGCAGCACCCGCCGCAACGCACAGCCACGACGCAGGGCGGGCAGGAGCCAGCGCACCGGCGACGATGGACGCCATCTCCGGCGACAACAATGCAGCGCTGCCCGCCTTCTGGTCCTCCAAGCCAGAGTTATGGTTCGTGGCGGTAGAAGCGCAGTTAGCGCTACGGCGGGTGCACGCCGACGCGAGTAAGTACACTCACGTAATTTCAAGATTAGATCCAGCTGCCCTCGGAGCAGTCGAGGACATCGTATTAAACCCGCCACCAATCGGGAAATACGAGGCGGTCAAAAACGCTCTTATCGCCCGGTACTCAATCAGCCAGGAGCAGAGATTCCGAAAGCTCGCGTCGGGGCTGCAGCTGGGCAGTCGCAAGCCGTCAGTGCTCCTGGCAGAGATGGAGTCACTCGCCCAGGAGAAGCTGGACGGCAGCTTCGTGAAATCGCTGTGGCTGGGACAGCTACCACAAGATCTACAGGTCGCACTGGCCAGTGCATCCGACGACCTGGCGAACAATAAGCTGGCAGAGCTGGCGGACAAGATCAGTGACATCCAGCGGGCGGCGCACGGTAGCGTGATGGCGGTGCAGACAAGGCCCTCGTCACCAACATCCCAGCTGGAGAAGCGCCTAAACCAGGTTATGGAGCAACTGGAGGCGTTAACGAAGGAGGTAAGGCAGATAAAGAGCCGCTCGCGCAGCCACCACCGGTCAAACTCCAGGAGAGACCACTCTCGAGGCAGACCGGTTAACAAGGAGTGGTGCTTCTACCACAACCGTTTCGGCGCAAAAGCAGACCGCTGCAGCAAGGATTGTAAATATCCGGAAAACGAACAGCGCCAGTAGTGTGCGAAGCGGGCACTGCTGGACCAGAGAAAAGCCACCGCTTATTCCTAGTAGACAGGACGACTGGTCAGCAGTTTTTGGTGGACACCGGCGCCGAAGTGTCCGTGATCCCGGCAACGCAACGGGACCGTCAGCGACCAAACAGTGCCACGCTATACGCAGCAAATGGGTCCCGTATCTCCACTTACGGGGAGAAAGTGATCCTGCTCAATATCGGACTGCGTAGAGCAATCACTTGGGTGTTCCGGATCGCGGAGGTGCCGTACGGCATTATCGGAGCAGACCTACTGCACGAATTCAAGCTGGGGGTGGACGTCAGCAAGCAGCAGGTCCAAGATCCGAGCACGGGGGGCTGCAGCCAGGGGCAAATGGTTGCAGCCAGCATAACTGGAGTAGCATGCACGCGTCAGCAGTTTCAGACGCCCCTACTCCGAGAGTTTTCACAACTCGTCAGCGGCAGGTTCGATGGAAGGGCAGCGAAGCACGACATATTCCATTACATCCCAACCACCGGACCGCCAGTCCACGACCGCGTGAGGAGGGTGCCACCGGCGAAACTGAAGGCCGTGCAGAATGAATTTCAGTTCATGGTGGACAACGGCATCTGCAGGCCGTCGCAGAGCCCGTGGGCAGCGCCGCTGCACATGGTGCCCAAGAAATCGGGCGACTGGCTTCCGTGCGGCGACTACCGCCGCCTCAACGCCCAAACCGTGCCAGACAGGTACCCGGTCGCCAACATCGGTGATTTCGGCGGCATCCTCCACGGACGCACGGTGTTCACCACCATCGACCTCGTTCGGGCATACCACCACATCCCCGTTGCCCCGGAGGACGTGGAAAAGACGGCGGTCATCACCCCATTCGGCTTGTACAAATTCCTCGTCATGCCGTTTGGGCTGCGGAACGCCGCCCAGTCTTTCCAGCGATTTATCCGGCAAGTATTGTTAAACCTTGACTTTGCATTCGCATACATAGACGATATTTTGGTTGCTTCCAGGGACGTGGAGGAGCATCAACGGCATCTGCGAGTCGTGTTCGAGCGGTTGTCCGAGTACGGTCTACGCATCAATCCCGACAAGTGCAAGTTTGCAGCCGAAAGCGTTGATTACCTCGGATTCCATGTCTCGGCGGACGGAGTCAAGCCACTGCCTCACCGAGTTCAGGCTATCCTGGACATGCCCAGGCCACAAACCATGGAGGAGCTGCGCCGTTTCCTCGGCGTGGTAAATTTCTACCGCCGGCACGTGCGCAACGCGGCGCAAACACAAGCACCGCTGCACGACCTCCTGGAGGGCGCGCGCAAACGTGACAAGCGGCCGGTTAAGTGGACGCCGGAGTGCAATGCCGCCTTCGACCGCTGCAAACAGGACATCGGCGAAGCGGCTATCCTCGCGCACCCGGCGGAGAAAGCCGAGCTGCAGCTCGTCACAGACGCCTCCGACACGGCCATGGGCGCCGTCCTTGAACAACGCACGGGGGGGCAGTGGAAACCGTTAGGCTTCTTTTCGAAGAAGTTTACCCCCGCCGAGACTCGGTACAGCACGTACGACCGAGAGCTTACGGCAGTCTACGCCGCCGTGAAGTTTTTTAGACCGTGGCTTGAGGGCTACGACTTCACAATATGGACGGACCATAAGCCACTCACCTACGCCTTCAGGCAGAAGGCGGAGAAGGCATCTCCCAGGCAGCAACGGCAACTAGGCTTCATCGGGCAGTACTCCACTAGAGTACTGGCCATAAGCGGCGAGGACAACGTCGTCGCCGATGCACTGTCGAGGATTGATGCAAATGAAACCAGGACACCGCACCGACTCGCCACCGTGGTGGATCTGCCAGCTCTGGCAGCCGCGCAGCAAGCCGACCCAGAGCTGAGAAGCCTGTTGGACGTCAACGACTCTTCGCAGCACGCAGCACGACATACGCCCCTTCGTGCCCAAGACGTTCAGGCAGCAGGTGATGGACGCCATCCACAAGCTGTCACACCCCGGCGCGAAGGCAACGTGCAAGTTAGTGTGCCAACGTTACGTCTGGCCCGGCATGAGGCGCGACATCACGGAGTGGGTAAAGAACTGCATCCCATGCCAGACGGCAAAGGTCACACGGCACAACCACCTGTCGCCAGCAGCGTTTCGCGGCCCGGAGATGCGATTCGATCACATCCACATGGACATCGTCGGACCGCTACCGCCAGACAGCGGAAAACGGTACGTCCTCACGATGATCGATCGTTTTTCCAGATGGCCGGAAGCGACACCCATCGAAGACATCCGGGCTGACACAATCGCGACTACCTTTTTCACAAGCTGGGTCGCGCGCTTTGGTTGCCCAAAATTCATCACAACCGATCAGGGGTCGCAGTTCGAGTCCGCCATTTTCCAGGCGATGACGCGCATGGTCGGCAGCAAACGCATCCGCACCACACCGTACCACCCCGCAAGCAACGGGCTGGTCGAGCGATGGCATCGTTCCCTTAAGACCGCGATCCGCTGCCACCAGACGACCAGGTGGACAGAAGTTTTGCCTGTCGTCCTGCTTGGCCTGCGAACAAGCTACAAAGAAGATATCCGCGGATCCGCAGCAGAGTACCTATATGGAACCACGCTGCGGGTACCGGGGGAATTCTTCACCCACGAAGATCCACCCGAGGACCCGTACGACTTCCTGGAGGACTTCCGACTACACATGAGAGCAGTCAAGCCGGTGCCAGCCAGTCACCACCGCGACTCCAGGACATTCATCCACGAGGATGTATACACATGCACGCATGTATTCGTCAGGAATGACAAAGGGAAAACGGGGTTGGACTAACCATATTCGGGCCCGCACCAGGTCGTTAACCGACTCAACGAGAGAGTATTCACCGTCGACATCAACGGGAGGCACTCAAACGTCAACGTCGAGAGACTGAAGCCCGCGTACACAGTCAGCGAAAACGCCATCGCAGACACCAACCCCGTCGAGGCGAGCCCACCAAAGATCGCAGCGCACCGGCACGCCTACACCAGGAGAGTGCAGGTCAAGGACTCGCCACCGCCGGCCGCTGCTGGGGGGAGTCCTGTAGGGCATCGGCAAGCACGGCAACACCGAAGCGCGCCGAGCCTGGCGTTCGGGAAACCGAACGCAGCCGAATGAAGAGCGGAAGAGAACGCCGGACGCGTGGGCGTCCATATCGCTCTCTTGTTCGTTGACCTCGGCCGCGATAGTCACGCACCCTGAAAGCATCTGAAAGCTCGGGTTTACTTATCCTCCAATATCTGTACAATCCTGTAAAAGTTTGTAAATATATCGGTGTACATTCGAATCTAGCAACGGTGGGAAGACTACCTCACCATACTCGAGTTCTTACCTGCCACCTGACGGTCTGCCCCCACAGCACATCATCACCTGGCGCTCTCTGGAGGCGATTCGTCACAATGCGTTTAAAATTATTTATTAACAATCTAAAATTAAGCGAGTTTTCACTGGGGTCTCTAAAGGACCCCACATGGCAATCGGTGTAGGTTTGGAGCACATGGCCATCTGAGGGTTAATGCGTAATGATCGTGAATAAAATAAGCTTAAAAAAATATTTTATTCTATATTAATTTTTATTAACAACATTCGGAATTTCTCTAATAAAATATTATGTCGACAACCTGATTAATTATTTTCTCTAAAAAAAAGCTCATAAACCGCGTTCGCATGACCAAGCTATGGTCGCTCATATCGTTGCGTTGTGCGTTGGCGCACATCACAGAATCTGAACGTTTTTCTAGTTTGGCACCGCATGCCGCGCAGCGCAGCGATGTCAAGTATAAACGCTCGACGACGAACACGACCAGGTTTTAGGAGGGCACGTTTTGAGCCTGTAAAGTATGAAGAGTCGTGTAGTCGGAAACACTTTTCTAAATAGTTCTCGATTCAGTCACGAACTAGGATGTCTTAACAGTACAAATGGTCGTCTGCCGGTTCCAAATTTTACTTGGGGGTTGCGCTTCTTGGAGTATCTTTATAGAATGATTTTAAGAATCATAATTAATTAACGTAAATCTAACAACTACAACTAATTATAAAAACAAACTAACTGTAACTATACGAAGATCTGAAGAAAATACTCATAAGGCTCAACCTAACCAACTGATTTCGGTCGCAAGCGTGGGAACGAAAATGGCGGATGATCATACTCGTATCTATAAAGCCTTAGGTCGTCCGTCTTTTCCAAATTTTACATGGAAGTTACGCTCAGAGGCCCATGTATTTCTTATGAGCCGGAGAGATGACCTTGAGGGTGTTGGAGGGAACTAACTTCACTCCAGTGAACACAAGCGCTTCCTAAGCTGCTCACGCTGACAATGAGCGGTCCTGATTTTTGTGAGCGTAATTTTACTACGCTCACTGAATTTGACAGTTTCTGAAAATAAACACATATTTGCTTCAGTCATTCTATAGATATTTGTTCGATTGCTTGCTTACCGTTTATATGGAATTCTCCATGCTGAAATTACTACTATGGTTCCCTCTTAAACTTTTAATCAAGAAGGAAAAGTATTTTGTAGATGATAAAACAATGTATTTTTGTATTTCGCATTTAAAATTTATTTTTAATTTTGAATCTGTATCTAGAATACTTTTTAGTCGTATTTATATCTGGTGCGGACATTTCTTAGGGTTCTGTTTTATTACCTTACATCCTTTGTCACTCTATTTCGAGGACAATTCCTTGTTGAAGGTACCCGCCCATTATAAGATAAATTACCTGCAACGCTTGCAGATGTTTATGCTGCGTCCGCTCGTGACAGCGCACCGTCAACAATTGCTATTTGTCGTACAATGGGCGGGTACCTTCAACATGTGGCCAATTGTCAGCCGTTTAATAGCCGATTAGCGCTATCAGCAGAATCGTTCTGGCGCTTTAACGAAACCGATTTCGGCAAAATGCCAAGAGGACTTTTCGTCTTAAAACGTCTCTGCGGACCTCGCTTGGTACCTATGTCTCGCTTTATGCTGGTCACCCTGTATATTTCCTAAAGTTCACTGCGAAATCTCTCACTCACAATCAGTCTTTTGGTTTTCACTTCCACAGATTGCTCTTACTGACCTCCAAACTAGATTAAATCTGAAACTCTCTAGATTAAAGTGACTCATTTTATTTAGATAACACAACCGCTCACAAATGTACAGGATATAAAACATACTTGCAAGAATCCAAACAAGTTATATGCGTACACGCACAAAATTTGGAATGCTCGTAAATTTTACGAGAAGATTTGTAAAATGCAAACGCGACTAAATGTTCATATAATAGCGAAGTGTGTCCCAGTATATTCTCGCGCATGATTGATGACCACATAGATTGACACATTTTTTTAAATGTTCACTCTGTCATGCTGTATATTTATTGTAAATCCCGGCTCTTTAACTGAGAGAACATAGAAGTCGTTGGTCCTAGCTAGGTCACAATCGAAACAAGAGACGAACGAATGAGCTGGTGTGTGACATCCTGAATTTATATTTATGAATTGTCTCATACCGTCCCGCGAATATTGCAATAACGTGAATTTACAAGTAATTGAAATCCTGTAAAATATTTACATCCGTATTACTGCAAATTTCATCGCAAGCGCCACCACAGAATTACATCGTGTAGATCTTTGTTTCGTGTCCTGATAAATTAGCTAATTCTACAGGAATTACAACCAGCGTCCTATTGCTGCATGCCTAGAGTAGGACCAATGTTCAGCCTTGTGCAAATCTTCAATTGGGCAACCGCAGCATCGCGCAAGGAGAATAAATGCGTCATTTCAATTTCCGTTCGCGCTAATTCTATCGCTTTGTTGAACAGATCTACTGCCAGGACTAGGTTACCTCTAAAAAAATAAAAAATACACGCATACACAATTTGATCGGCGAGGCACTTCTAGCAGAGTCATTCCACGTCAATTAACACAGAACAGTTGTCCCATGGTCTCATATTTCAATGATACTCCGCCCGTTAATTTGCTTTAGTGTTTATATCGTATTTTTACTCTGGCTTAAATAGTTTTGGAATATGTTGGCGGTGTGGCGACTATCGTTTTCTTTAGCAATATAATTCATACAGTACCTAATTACTGATGAAAAATGTTATTGTATGCAATATCTTAAAATAGATTTGAATTTTTTCTTGTATAAATCGCTCGAAACGTACTTTTGTCACAAAGCTGCGGACATGAAGTCTAAGTTTAATAATTGGCACAAATATAGTAAACTTGTAGACAAATATATTCCCATTCTGAACAAAATCAGTAAGAATATAGAAAACCAATACTTCGTTTTTATTCCTTCAATTCACTATTAACTTTTAAAGCTTGAAATGTTTCTTTGAACTGATTTTTAGCCTATAATGTATGTATGTACAAAATGCATAGGCACATGCTGGATAATAGAGGTTTCATTGTTTACACATTAACAAAGCCTATTATGAATAAGCTTTTCCCTATCACTTCAGATTTACTCTACAAAACATAGAATAAACCTGATAGTAAATGGTTTATTAAAAATGACGTGTAATGACCCAACCATAAGCAATGAATACAATACACACCTTTGTACCTCAACGGTCGCCAATGTTTCATAAGCAAAGCCGCAACGATCATCAAGCTGGATAGCCTTCTGCATATACTCGACGCCTTTCTCTACGTGGCCGTGCCATTGTAGCTCCAGCATGCCTCGGTGCACCAGAATCGTCGCGTTCTCAGGATCAACTGACAATGCACTCTCATACATCTTGTCTGCCTCAGCGAACTCCTGCCGCTCCGCTAGTACCTGCACAGGAAAGTAAATGGGTAGTCACCATCGCCACAAGATGGGGCGCGCAGATGACAACAAACACACACCTGTCCAAATAACACATAAGCTTCTGAAAAATCCTTGAACTTCACGATTGCTCTTCGGAAATCGCGGAGGTTCTCGATCAGTCCCGGCACATCTTGTCTAGCAAGCGCACTGCGATAATCAGCGTAGTACTTCTGCACGACAGCGATAGCGAAGTCAGGGTTAAGTTTGACGGCGGTAGCAAAGTCGTCCTTGGCTTCCACGGTTCGTTCCATCAGCAGATTGATCTGCCCGCGGTGATGGTAAACGTCCGCGATGTCCGGCCCTAGTTTCGCTGCTAACTCAAAATCCTTCGTGCACGCGTCCATATCACCCAGCTGCATGTACAACGACGCACGTCGGATTAGAGAATTTACTTTAATGCGGACGTCTACGTCTTTATTGGCAATGATGACCGACAGATCATCCATGCTCTCTTTTTGTGCCCCAGACAGTAGGTAGAACGCGGCTCGTAACGAGAGGGCTTCAAAATGATAACCGCTTTCCGCTTCGCTAGACTCGATCTCCTCGGTGCATGCCGGAATGACTTTCTGAAACTCCTCGCAGTTATAGTGCACACGTGCCTTAAGGAAGCCACGACTAGCATCACCCTCGCTCAGCGTGCTATCGGCACACGTCAACAATTTGTAAACGGGATCATCAGAGAAGGAAAGCATGTATGTTTTGATAAATTGCTTGCTAGTTAGTACAGGTTTCTTAGTCTTCATTGCATCCTGTGCATGAATGCGCCCTAGCTCCTTGAGGGCACGATCTGCCATCTGCAAACTGTTGGGGTTCTGGAATCCCTGGATGAGACATACTGCAGTAATATCTTCTAGGCAATGCTCCCAATCCATTTGCACCTCATATGCCTTTGCTCGCCGATACAATGCTTTCTCATACTTCTCATTTAGTTCAAGTGCTTTGGAGCAGTCTTCAATCACCTGTGGCCAATGTTTGAGTTGCTCATTGGCTGCAGCTTTGTTTTGGTAAAAAGTAGCAAGATCAGTGTTGCTCCCAGTTGGACAAGCATCTATTGCTTTCTGATACATGTCAATAGCACTCTCAAATTTTCCCTTTTTGAAAAATGCATTACCTATATAATTGTCCAAATTTATTTAAATACTACATAAACAAAGCTAATAATTGCACTCACCTTCTCCTTTAAATCGTTGTGCTTTCTCCAAAGGTGTCTCATCTTTTGCTGGTTCTTGGCTAACATCATCAATGGACACAGAATTTATTTTATTTATAAGGGCTGGTTTCTTATGTGTTGCATGTTGTTTGAGATACCAGTATCCCAAGCCTAAAGAAGCAGTTGCTCCAATAGCAATTGCAATCTGCCATTTAGGGAAGATTATGCTTCCACTCTCATTCACCATCCTTACAATTTCACACTCCACAGAATGATAAATATTCAAAAAATAAATGACTGCTACCTTCTCAGCAATAAATGTTATGTCCAGTCAAATATGTACATGTGCACACCTAGGTATGATGCCTTCTTCCTGTATCACACCACCTACACACTGAAAACTATTCTCTATTTCTTACCAATATTCATAAATGTTGCTAGGTTATAAGATATACAATACTGTGATCTGTACCTAACTACATTTATGTGCTAATCTTTTCATGTAGGTGTGCAGAGAACAATCTGCAAAAACACAGAATCATTATCATCTCACCTTGCAAGAACCTGTAAACCATTAGCCAACGTGATGTACAAAGCACATGTCACGTACAGACTTACGGAGAGGAATTTTTACTTATATTGTTATCCCGTTGGACTCCAGGTTAAATAAAATTTCGGTGCAAATTTTCGGACCACTCGTGGGCCCTATATATGTATAATAATTTTGCGGGGTACAATGAACCAACCGGCACGAGGAAATCTCCCAAACGCTGTCGATTTAGTTGTTTAGTTTAGCACCACACCGAGCAGCGCCGAGCAGCAGGTTGTGGCGCTATCACTCAACCGGAGATGGAATAGCGATCATAAACCAAACTGCCAGAAAACGTACAAAAATATGTTAGTATGTGGTTCAATATTACTACACTGATTAAAGATTGACATGAGTGTCACAAACCTACTACGAATTTTCTTAGCAGTTCGCATTCGATTATTGACACTAATGCCTAATCAACTTTAAACACAATTGTTTTCTTGCATATTGTCATACAGCCATGATACAGCGTTCACATAGGGCGCACAGTTAATCTCATAGTTAATTGCGTTAATCGTTAATTCGCTACTTGAGTGGCACTTAGCTGTAGGGGCCACTTGAGAACTAATCGCATTGCACCGTACTTTTTCAACTTGCCCTTAGATGAGGGTGAGCTGTGATGTTGAACGATATGACAACGTTGCATACATACATCAAGAAGGGCAACCTCCAGACGATCTAAGGCTCTACTTAATTTCATGCTTAAAGATAAACATTTATTGCTTATACATTTTTACCTACTTTTATTGCCATACACTAAATCTCTTAGAAGACTACTTATTAAGCTACAGAGTACTTACTTCAGGTAGAAAAATATGTTTGGACATTGCCAATGATTCTGTTCAAGTCTTTAATTGTGATGAAACAGCTTTATTTTAAGCCCTGGAAATGCAGAAGCAGAACTAGTTCGTACAAAGATTGTGGTAAATCTCATCTCCAAATTTATGAGAAGGTACTGATGTATGATTCTTTCTGGATTGATCCCTGAATGCCTTTCAGTTTGTTCCTTCATTTCCTAGAAACAGAAGAAACGGAATTGTATGAACACATTTGTACTTTGAAA
>JAODFX010029920.1:5968-19267 GCA_027580035.1 Dorylogaster longipes | reverse complement strand
TTCTTATCTAGGATTTCGAAGCGAAGTGCGAGCGGATCGCCAACTTCGGCCGTCGGCATGACGTCGCCTCCACCGCGATCCGTGATCTTCATGGCGACGTTGGGCGAGTCAACTGTGACCTCCTCGCTCAACGCTGGCTGCACGTCACCGTGCACGCCAAGGTCGACCTCGTTGGTGACGCTCTTGTTGGTGAGATCGTATTGGCAGGTGACGGCAAGTCCGAGATCGGAGCTGGTAACGATCTTGTCGTGGTGCTGGATGACCACGTCGTTGACATAGCGGCCGAGGCCGTTCTTGCGCACGTTGCACTCGAGATTATCGTACGCCATTTCCAGCTCGAATTCGAGGCTGTTGTTCACGTCGCGCACGCAAGAGTTGGGCGATCCCTTCGCGTAAATCTTTCCATCGAAGAGCTTGCTCGTTTGGATACGTGCTACCATATCGCCGGATCGGCAGTCGATACTTACGTTGTAACACGAGCTCAGTTCGTACGTGGCCGCTTCAGGTACATCGAGATATGGATCCTGAAACATGCCGAAAGCAAAATGCCCACTATACGTATTTACCTTCATTTGAATGGTACAAATGTGTCAATATGCGGTGCATTAACCGATTGCAGTAACTAGCGTTAAGTTGCGACAACTGTTTATATCCTGCATTGTAATTTAAATTTTGCATTGTCATCTCTGTCTAACGTTTCTGCGTCGACTAAAACCATTAACGCTTCTTTGGTATTTTCATTTCGGGCATCTTTTACTAATATTGTAGGTTATGTTTCTTATTTACCGGAATGGATCTGCTAAGCGAGCAGATCCAAAATTTGTGGATCATGCATCTGATACATCTTTTGGAAAGATGCTTTGTGCTATGATCAGATCGTTATAGACCTGGTGCTTTGACTAACCTGAATATCGGCCAAAGTGGCTCGAGAGTGATGACTCAAACGACAGACCATTTCTCCGGTATCACCATAGTCATAGGAGTGACATCTGTACGGCGAATGCAAGCATAGTTCGCGGCATTCATCCAAAGACCCGACGTCTTGATATACGGAATCGACAGTCTTGAGGATGCGTCCGGTGAGCTTCTTAAATTCGCAAAGTTTTGCGGGCTGTTCAATGCAGTTGTTCTCCATGTAATCGTATCCGTCGGCGATTTGAAAGGCGCTGCTACCAGCCAAAGTAATGCGGTCCATCGTGGACAACTCGCAGTCACCGGTGGCATTGTTGTAATTTGAGGATCTGTAAAAGGAACAAAGCGTCGCTTGAAATAAATATCGCGACAACGTCGAATTGTGAAAAACCGCTCGAGAGCAATTGAGGATTATGTATTCCGCGCACGTGAAGGCACGCTCGACTGGAACAAATCTCAATAATCGATTGCGAATTGATGGAATTATGCTGGTTTCTTTTGCGCTGTTGCGCGCGGCAGGAAGAAAACGAAGGCACGCACGCTGGAACGATGCTGAAAAGAGTTGTCGAACACATAGCAAATAGACCATAACTCGCCCCCTTTTTCTTGCTCTTTGACGGGTGGCAGCAACAATCCGACATTCGCAACTGAAAGAGACGATAGAGGCTCCAGCATGTGGACACACGTTCACCGATTATCCAGATTTGCTGATGGTTATTGCAGCCGGCGAGGCGGATTGTAGGCCGGAATCGGTACATTTGTTATCTTCGATTGACAAGCAGTAAAACAAACAAGTTGGAGACTCGTTTCGATTAAAAACTATTGGCAATGAATAAGCCGCATGCCACCAGCGCACACTCAGCGAGCAAGAATCCTCGCGTGTCTCAACGACGACGTAATCTTCGGAATGGTTTGTAAACGTGAGCATTCAACATCTAAAAGGCCTCTTTTTCGTATTTGCTGATTTCGCTTTCCATCCACATGAAGCAACTCTTCTAGTTATCAGTACGGTTAAAGCAGTTTATCCGCAACAAGACGATCATGTTTCTTCTTCATGGTCTTTGTATCATGTTTTATTAGCATCATGATTATAATATTTAAAAGGTGCTGCTTATTAAGTCTAATTAAAACAGTGCCGCAATATTACGTATGATGACAGATATGGCAGGATGTACTTGGGAAACACAGTAATATCGCACATTTCTACATTTAGGAGCGAGTAAGGTAATTTAATAAGACGTTAAATAACTGAGTTACAATGTATGACGACCACTAACATGCGTTACATGTCAAAGGTCTTGACTGCAGTAGGACCTGTATAACGGAGTACGACTGCATTCTTTATAATGCTAAGTAGTTCATTGCAGTAAAACTTGTCATATTGGCTACCCTCATAAGTTGGCCAATTGTCTGTGTTGGACACCTGTCTATGTTGGCCATTGAAGTATTTCAGGCTAGTCAAATGCAGTAAGTTTGTGTTATGTTGTTTGTCATCTTTCATTTCATTCTTCAGTGGTAATACAAATTAAGGTAAATGTCCCAAAGATCGTCATGCAAAGGCAATATTCGCAATGGAAAGTCGAAGATTGCATTAACCAAGATTATTCTTCCTCTAATGTTTGTTCAAATAAGAAGTATATTTAATAATTAGTTACTACTATTTGAAAAATTCACTCTCATTTCATTTTAAATATTACTTTATTTAGCATTTTTAGCAGTTTAGGTCACGGGAAATCACTGCTCGCATTACAAATATCATTCGCTATGAAAAGAAATTTTAGAGACAGTTCCGTGAAATGTCTTTGATATAATACAGTGACGTTATTTGGGAAATTTACCATAAGTTGTTCTTTAAAAGAGAATTAAATTCCATTTTCATTTGCTAGCATTGTTAGGAGCTCAATATATACGGGAGGTTAATTTTTGTCCCATACCTATCACCATTTATGTATTGAGTTATTTCTATATGCATCACTAGATAAAACCTGAATTTATTTCAATATATTATTTCTAAATAATACATTAACAAAAGTTGGCCACCAACTTTCATAATATTTGTTGCATTCTTTGTCCTTACCATTGCTGGGGTACCAACCATGCAAAACGACAGAAAGATCCTCTGAAACCATCCAAGGCGCGTGGGTGGTCGAATAGGTCGAGGAACTAAAGTCGTACCGCAGCGACAATAATTCAATTACACTTTCGTTCTTCTCATTCACTAATCGTAACCGAATGAGACCTCAGGCGCTAATTTATTGCGCGACGGCCGGCGATTTCACTATTCTCCTATTGTGGAGATGCCGATAGTTGGTTTCTGGCACGTTGCTCTTGCTGCTACTGTCACGCATTTGCCTCGCCTCGGCCGACTAATATGTTCTGGCCAACGGCAGTCCCATCGCAAGTGCAACGCTTTGTTAGGCGCAGGTGTGTGTGTATATTCATTTTACATGACGCGCTTCTAGCATCCGTTTTGGAAGATTAAAAATGTTCGGTACCTATTAGGTGGCGTTAGTATTGGCACATTCTTCTCATGCGCGGCGGCATTCGTCCCAGCATCGATGTATCAGCCGTCGTCGTCGTCGTCGTCGTTGGTCGGATACCACGCGAATGCAGCCACAAATGGCGGCAGTAATAGTTTTATTCCGAGCACGTAGTGTCGAGAAATGTATGCGTGCGATAAGTATTTCTTGCCTGCGCGTAAAAAGCGCGTCGTGCGCGAGAGAAAATGTGCGGTAATATCTCAGTGTGGTCTAAACTATGTCTCGTTCAATATATTTTCGGTACGCTCGCGGCGCGCGGAATCCGAAAACTGTGTGACGGCGACGGGTTCTCCGAGAGTCCGCTGTCAGCGGCCTAGGCGAGCTGGTGTCCAGGTTATGTACGACACTCGGCCACGTTGATCAAAGACCAAGTGTGCGTTCACTGTCGTAGGGGATAAAATACAACGGAATGATTTGCTTTATGCCTAACATGGTGGATTCTAACAAGTTCTTCTATTCATGACCGAGCCACTGCAGCGTGCGCAGTATTATTATCTTGGTCGCTGACTCGACTGCAAAGGACAACGCTGCTGAACGCATATTAGCCGAATAATGAAATAGTTTTGTTGCTAATTCTTTTGTTGCGGCGTAACTCAGTTCTAACATATTCTTCATTTTCCATTTTAAGCGACTATCGTCTGTATGTGTGCACCTGGATTCCAAAGTATCTTCGTAGTATATTCCACATAAATATATTAATTGTAGCTACCATAAAAGGAAGACTCAAGAGTGCAAGCTGCGCTTTGGACGCCGCCATAAGCGAACTGCAATCTTGTGTCTAAATGTGGTTGTTTTCTCGGGATGCATCAATGCTAGAACACCGACATCGGGGGAACTAAACAATTCAAATCGACATTCTGGTGACATTACATTGACTAACATGAGCTTGCTATTCTTCGCATCTTTATCCTTTTATACGTTTGGATACAAAGAAGCAGTCCAACTTCTTCTACCTTATTTTTGATTTTCTTCTTGAATCGGCTTATTGATACCATTCCTGCTTCTAGTTTAATATGGTATTTCTATTTATAAATTTTAATAATTGGTGCAATTTGCGCGAAGATGACAAATTCTGCTCATTAATTCTAGGCCTCATCGTATATAGCAATGTCGCCAATTAATTCAAAGCTGGTCCTTGTCAATTAAAATAATTTTCATGATTTATAAATCAATTAACTGTTTGCTAAACAAAACGTAAACAAAAATTTAATTTTGTATAAGTTTGAAAAAAAAAAAGTCTTCACATTATGAAATTCATGTTGTATATTGAATGAAAACAATTTTATCTTGATATTCTCGTGAAATTCTCTGCATTAATGATATGAAAAGTTAGTTCAAGTTTTGTTTTTCTCGATTCTTGTTTTTCTTAATTTGCGAATTTTTATTGGGCCTAGATTTGCTTCCAATTGGTCATTAAGCACATTCATACATTTATGTGGTACGCCCGCTTTAAGTGGCATTACGAAAGGCTATTAAATTAGTGCCAGCAAACATCAACCAATCTCGAAGCAACCGGCGCGCGCTCCAAGCGCAAAGTTTGGAATTGGTCAAACCTTTTAGCTATCGTGTTGAACGAGAAAGGCATTGCGGCGATAATTACCAAAGTTTAAACCGCGGCCCGTAGTTTGTAAGAACAGAGAGCAGCCGCAGCGCGCAAAGGACGAGGAACGGCGTGGCAGGATACAGAGAAGGACCCGGCCGTCCATACGTTCATGTCGTGTGACGTTGAAAGGACGCGGCTGCTGGTTAAGAAAATGTCGCCGGACGAAGCATGCGGCGGAAGGAAGGGACGTGATGTAACTACGGCTAATGTACTTTGTGATCCTTGCACCCCCTCCAAAACTATGTGGTTGTCTACATTGGCGTCGCCAGCAGGGGGGAGGAGTGCGAAGGAGAAGGAGCACTTGTCCCCTTTTCTCTGGTTTACCAAAAATTGAACAATTGCGGCTAAAATAGCGATTATAGCTGCAAAATGAGGAAAATTTTTAATTTATGGCTCCTTTTGCTAGCTACGTCCAGGATCGTCTAGGAAATCGACTTTCTTGCATTTGGATTGTAACATTTCGCAAAAAATCGCGAGTTTTCCAACTTCATTGTCAAAAAACAATACATTTGCAGTGTCCTGAAGCCTGCACTGAACTGGAAAAGCAATTGAATTTCTTCATTATCAGGTTAGCCACTCTTATGAGTTGACCACCTGCCTATATTGACCACATACGGTGGCTTGAATATAAACCAACCTTTAAGTCTGCGTTGTGTTGTTTTCTAACATTCATTTAATTCATCAGTGATAACACAAATTAAATGACCTTTTAAAAGCTCGTTAAATTCCATTTACTCCACGTTCGCAGTTTCGTTACTTTAAAATGCTTTAATAAATAAAATCTGAATTTCTTTGTATTAACCGAATATTACCTATTTTGAGACATATGACCACCTGCTTAGGTTGGCCACGTTTTCGGGAACCGTCGGTGGCCAAGTTAGACAGTGTTTACTGTACTGCGAAATGTTTTCAATAAGGAACCCATATTGTATTGCCATTTCTTCTTCTCAATAGGACACTTTACGTACTGGAGTGGTGCCAATCGTAAATTGGCGAAAAAGCACATCCATTCTCGCTCGAAACTGCGAAGGTTATCTGCGAAATACATCCGCGGTAGAAATGTGCTGCTAAGTGGCAACAGCAGCGTCGGTGCAAAAAATCTGCGCTATTCGACTGCGCATATCGATCGTCAACACTTACTAATTGATTCGAGCCGCCGCGCCGCTTATAAGCCTACCTAATTGCCGGCGCTCGGAGGTAATAACAATTAACGCCTCGTAATTTATAAACAATAAATTACAATAAATCGCCGATTGTCGATAGGCACGCGTAAGTAAAGCGCGCGCGCACAAAAGATTCCTGGATAAGTTAAGTAAGCGTTCGCTCGCCGGCTCGTTAAGCAATAATTAATTGCGGCTAGCTTAAGCGCACGGTAATTTACTGTTGCGCGTCTTTTACTTCGCGAGTGCGCGTTTGAATGAATATGTTTCGTGGCCATTGAGCGTCGCTTCGCAGTCGAGCTGCGATAAGTCGCGCAACCACCAGCAGCAAATGCAAGCAAGGAGTTTATTTCACATCGGGCGGCACTGATTATTGAGCATGATGAGAGCGCATACGCCGTCATCGGCGGCGCACTTTAATACCAACAATATTTAACGTGATGTACGAGTACGGGCGCCGAGCGGCTATTACCTCATCTTCGTGTTTGCGTTGCGCGTCGCGCCGAAGATAGATCGACCCGTTTACCGATAACAATTACGATGGGCGCTCGCTCGGTCGTCAGCCGGCGGTGGTGAAGAACGAACAACAACACTTTCGCTCCGCTCCGCGCTGCGCTTGCGCTAACGAACGCTTTTCGGCCCGCGATGACGGAATAGGAATTTTGCGGCGTGCGTGCGCGGCTGCGGCATGTCGTGCCGGAATGACCGATCGATTCGTACCGGATAGGCAAGGTGGAGGCGAAGAGGAAGACGACGAAGCAGAAGAGTCCAAGCCGAAGTATTGCAAAACATCGCCGCTTCGCTTCGTTCGACATCACGCCGTGTCGCTCGCCGCAACACGCAGCATTCCGTTCCACCCACTGGAGGGAGGGCAATTAATTTTTCCTATAATCCGTGCGGATCTTAATTGCTTATTATCGGCGCATTTATTTATCGATCGCGTCCATGTCCGGGGTATTCGCTTCTCTCCTTCGTGATAATGCTATAAATGGCGAACACTCTTCCTCAAACAAAATGAAACCCTATTTGAAGAACACCTGGAAGAAATCATTTTTACTTGGGTGGTGGTAATTTCCAGTGAACACACACACACACACACACACACACACACACACATACACATATACAATACAAATAAATGCAGATACATATAAATGGTGATAGTTATGATAAAAACTAATATTAACCTGCAAGTTAATGGAAAATGGAATTTGAGTTGCCTTTAAAGAGTAATTTAATTTGCATTTTCACTATGAATGAAATAAAAGATAGCAAACAACATAACACAGATTACAACATATAGAGGTATTCCACCGATATATGTTCAACATAGGCTAACTTGATAAATTCTGCTATATAAATATCGTGTTCAAAACTTACTTCTATTTCTATATTAGGTCTGTCATTATTTCAATTCGAATGATGACTGCAATCAATTGCAGTCTATTCGATTACTTTTTTTTTTGGGTGGCTACTAACAATATTGTATGCCTTTTCTCTTAGTTATACGTCGAGGGGAAATATTATCATGGTTCGTTAAACCAGTCAAAAGAGAATTTCGAATTTCGCTGCCATCTCCTCCTTCCACCGCGGATATGTTTGTTTTGCTCGTTTGCGCGTACCTTCTCGCCGGAGCTCGAAGCAGCCTAATTTACTGTCGAACTTTTTTGCCTGGCCTCGATTGCTCAACTTCCATCGTCATTAATCGAACGAGCGCAACGATCGGTTTGGTGGAAAAAGATTGGAGCAAATAGAATCATCGTTCTCGTCTTATTGGACTTTCGGACTTGATCAATTTGTTCCTCCTGTTGCTGCTCTCTTCACTGCGTGTGCACGTTCAGGCCGCGTGCCTGCTTCCAGCAAATTAAATTATTGATTTACATGGTTAGTGATTACATGCAGTTCGTTACCAATTGCTATGGAACGAGAATCGAAATAATATTTGCGAATGCCTTAATTGTAATGTCGACAAATGAATCAGTTTTACAAGTGAATTTTGTGTATTTACTTCAATGTTTATTTGGATTTCCACATAGTATATGAGCATTATTATCAATGATTAAAAAGTGGAAATAATTCAGATGTAGTTACAATAAGTACTAATTGAGTTTTGAATTTTTAGACGTAATCAGGCAACGAGTCTGCATCAGGTGAATGTAAATATCAAAGTAATCATAAACAAAGGCAAAGTGTTAATGTCCAATATATGAAAGAAATAATCAGTTACTTTCATCGTTCTCTACGATACAGACGTGTTATCTCTTCCTTGATGTGACATCTTTACCCAATTAACTGTCACAGGTTAAATTATGATGTGGTGGCAAGCCAGTTAAATCCAATGAGTTTTAACATTCCCTTGGATTGTTGGTTGCTTCGTCTTCGTTTGTTACACAATCGAATGCAAGACGAATCGGAAATTCAATTCGTTTAAACTCAAATAGCAAATCTGATGGAATCTTTTAGAGGTAGATGGAGGACACATAACAAATTGTGATTTTTGTGTTGAGTAATTACGTCAGGGAACACTTTGTTGATAGGATAGTCCTGCTCTATCCTCTCATAGTTGAAAATCCGTCATTTGTAAAATAACAGTTCCAACTAATGTTCAAGTATTTTCAAACCATCTTCTTGAATTATTTTTGCACCAAACAACGAAAGGAAAAATGTGAGAAATCATTAGGTGCTTCAATAAAGGGATTTTAAGACCGGACGAAGTTAATTCATAAATCATTACGTTAAAGTAAAATTAGTGTTATGCTCTGTTATATACAGATGGATACCTGAATCGCCAAATTTATTGTGGGAAGTTTTTCATTGTCCAAGTTGCTTTCGTTTACATCGTTATTAATCCGACGGATGCAAGGAATGAAATGGAGCAAAGAAACTCATGCTACGTATTTCTCTTATTGCACTTTCGCATTTGATCAATTTATGGGCTTTTCCTCCTGTTGCTTGCTACCTCCTTCACCAGCGCTGCAGTCGATTCCGGCAAATTGAATTATGATTTACATTAGGCTTATTTGTCTTTGGGGCTGTGTAATTATGTGGTTTGCGTGCAATTCCGCGGCGAAGAAGAAAATTGTTTCGACGCGAAGCGCGCGTTCGGATTGTGTCTTGCAGCATGCGGGGAAACGCGCAGCAGAAGAGAGACGCGATAAACGCGTGGCCGATTGAATGTTGCCGATGTCGTCTACCGTTACGCGCCGCGCCGCGTCCAGCTTCTCTTCTCGGACGCGCAGTTAGTACATACGTAACGGAGAGAACGAGAGAACAAGAGAGAGAGAGAGAGAGAGACGGACGAGACGCGGCGTTGTCCCCAGAGGACACAATATAAATTTCCCGTTTTTCTATCTCGCGACATCATCGCGCTCCGACGCACGATTATTTATTGCGCGTTTGTTGATGCGCTCGCCGCGGCATGCGCCGTTCCTGCGGTCGGCCGTTGCGGAAATTCCATCGGGCAGCAAATACGTCAAATTGCGTTTTCGCATTACGCCGAATTACCACCTTGGCCGGCTGCGATCTGACAGCGTAAACTGCGGTTGTTGCCAATGAGGAAGACGCCGCTTCCCATTTCGCGCACGGGGTCAACGGTGTCGCGGTGTGGGCGGGTGCAGCGAGGGGGAGGGGAGGGGCGGTGTTAGCATATGGTGTTTACATTGTTCGCGTCTGCTGGAGATACCGCACAAAATGGTTTCGGGAGAGGGGAGCGAACCAGAGAAGTGTCGTCTAAAATTGATCGATTTTTGCACTTTTGCCGAAGACCAAGACCAAAGACTGCGTAATTGTTGCCAAACCAAGATCCTGCAACACTTTTGCTAGAACCTTCTCGGTTTCAAAATCGAATCGTTGTAACTCTGGATGATATGGTCTTGTTTACGTTATGCAATATAAACCATTGGTCAATCGGTCTTTGTTACTTATTATTATTTGATGATTTAGCGACCATGCCGTTTCCAAAGCATGCCGAACATTTCTTCGGTTTTTCGTTCAGGATTTCGGTGTTTGCAAATGAACGTGTTTACTGCAATTTGCAATATGATAAACTGAGAAATATGTCAAATGAGTTAGTCAGATGGTTATTTTGTATTAATAAAGAGTGTCTCAACTAGAACGCAATTTTTAAATTTGGCGCCATTCGAAGTGTCATTGTTTGACATTAACTGCCTAATTATTGCAAAACCAAGACGAAGACTGATCCTGCAACAGCCAGGAAAGGAACGAAAAGGAACGTACTCGGTACCACAAAGTATCTATACTTTATTCGTGTCCATACTTTTAGAGGTACTGCTCAAAACGGTTTCGGGGAGTGGGCAGGTGCGCGGAAGAGTAGTGTCGTCCAAAATTGATCTTGGTCTTGATATTGCACTTTTGGCGAAGAGCAAAGACCAAAACTGATTCTGCAACACTTTAACTAGAACAAGACACTACCAGAGTCTTGCGAAAAAGAACGTACTCGATACGACAAAGTATCTATACTTTATTCGTGTTCCAAGTCCTGGAACTGGCGCACACAACAGTTTCGGGGATGGCTTATCAATGCGAACGAGAGGGGCGATAAATCGTCGTCACTGACCTGCATTGAAATTCGTTCTCGCCGAGGCAGAGCTCGAGGCATTCCTGTCGCGAGTTGACCGCCTGGTGGGTCCGCGCGTGCCCGGCGAGCCGGTAGTTCTGCACCCTGTCGATGCACCACGCACGCTCGCATGGCTTCACGCCGAGGCAGCTCTTCTGCGCGTAGATGGTGAACACCGGGAACTGGGACCTGGTGAGCGCTCCTGCGAACAATAACAGCACATCAGGATCGGCGCATAAATCAAAACATTATCGAAACGCGGCGCCGCGCTGCGACCGAAACGGTCGCCGGCGGCCGGCCGGCCGTTCGCCGAGCGAGTCGTTCGTTCTCTCGCACCTCCTCCTCGCTCCACCTCGCTCGCCCGATGAAAATTATTACCACGGCCCGGTCAACTTGACTATAAATGCGGAAATTCGCGCCGCGCCGCACACGCCGAAGGTGTATCTTTAATGCCCGAAAACGACAACAAAGTTAAGATTTATTAGCTAATAATGCCACACGACGGCGGCGGCGAGCGCGCGGTTCGACGCATAAAACAATTTCGGAATTTCGCTTTTCAGCGGGGCGGCGGTCGGTCAACGATACCACCACCGCCGCCAGCACACGCAGAAACAATAAACCGTTTCCTGAACCTACATATACGACCTGCATTGCAGTCGTTCCTAACAACGGGAATATTTTCGAAACCGATCGCACTGCTTCCGCCAATCTCTGCACTACACACGATCTGCTGTTTTCCTTCAAACTACCATGTTTGAATTCATAGATCGTAAGCAAGACGACATTTAATTACGATTTGCCAAGACAGTTTTTTTAGGTGCGAATTTGAAGAAGATATTACAGAGTCAAACATTTCCTGATCGGGTCATTTCGGTCGAGAAGTTTAATATTCAAATCATTCGAAGGTTACTTCTCTCTAAAATGATTGTGACTCAAGTAGGCTTTGATAAACAGATTCACCATGTATTTCCAATTGACGTTCTTTACAACCTACGACACAGACGACACTCTTAAACGAGACGTCATTGCCCTTAACATTTTTAGCCAATAACTCCAATTGTAGGTAATTTTCACTTTGCAAAAAGATACGTATCCAACATTTTGCCCTTACCTACTGATTACGCCAATAAAAAACATTTTCATGTCTATACCCCATTGCGCTGCCGATTGTTTAACTACTGTAAAGTTTACTAAAAAAAATTTTCTTCCATTTCAAATTACACGCGTGAACTTAAAACTAGTAAGAAACCCTGTTAGCTAGTGAACATTGTCATTTTAATATTATATTCGGACTGGAGATATCTGGAATCTGAGCTCAGATTTGGAAGCTCGAAATTACAAAAAGGGTGACCTTGCTACCATGGCTGGTTTTCGCAACACGTAGACAGACAATTAAAAATTAAAGCGATTTCATATAGCGAACAGTACAGTCTATATCAGGTATGAATAGCAAATTTAATTAGGATTTTAACAAACCATCTTCGAAAAGTATTCCAATAGTGTGGTTATGTTAAAATTGCAAACGTAACATCAAAAACATATTCTACCTAATTACATGGGATTTGGGCAAAAGTGGAAGGAATTGTTTATAACTTCCAATATAAATTATTATGCCATTAAATTCTAAGAGCCATTAATTTAACAAGGCCTTTAATGAAACTGATTTGAAAAACGTGTGCTAGCTAATTACATGGAATTTGAGGAAAATTGCAAGAAATTACTTATAACTTCCAACTAATGTTATGCCATTGAATTTTAACATCATAAATAGCCAATATAACTAGGATTTCAACAAACCAAGTTCGAAGATTGCCCGATTAGTGTAGTAGCTATGTTAAAATTGCAAAACTATCATTGTACATAATTACTTATATAGGAGAGATTATTATGACATCGAAATTTAGCAGTAGTTGATTGCAAATTTAACAAGGATTTAAATGAACTCAAATGAACAATATACAAATAAACAAATAAACAAATAAACAAATGGTTATTTCATCAATTCCTAGACGAGTTAGAGATCAAAACAACAAGTACATCTCCCATTTGCAATTGATGAGAAGAATTTCAATTATCGATGAGCGAAGACGTAAGCTATTCGCTGTTATCAGCAGAGAGGCAAACGCACATTGCACGATGCAGGTGCTAATGAACGAATGCTAAATTTGCTCCTTTCTTTGTTACAGGTGAGTAAAATTTGCCGGCCGCATTTGCACCTTTACTCACGCGTACGTTCGTACAAAGTGTAATGATGAAGAGCGTGGTCCATGGACCATGGTCAGTCAGTCTCT
This sequence comes from Dorylogaster longipes, assembly GCA_027580035.1. Classification (NCBI taxonomy): domain Eukaryota; kingdom Metazoa; phylum Arthropoda; class Insecta; order Coleoptera; family Staphylinidae; genus Dorylogaster; species Dorylogaster longipes. The sequence goes on along the minus strand of JAODFX010029920.1, from coordinate 6,185 downwards.
GGCTTCTCGCATGCAGGCGCCAGCACACACCGTACCCACGACGTAGGCGGGCAACATCAGCATGATTAGGGGTCAGTAAGCTTAATTGAAACATCTGTACCGTTAGCGTCTAACGCGATGATGCGCGTCATGCAGAATGTGCGCCCGAATCACCAACCAAGGAAAGCGTTCCGCGAATATCGAATTAAATAAAACGCATCGTATTCTTCTCACGCTA
>JAODFX010029809.1:0-10634 GCA_027580035.1 Dorylogaster longipes | reverse complement strand
ATAGTTTAAAAGTTACAACAAATCAGATCAAACGGAGTTGATAAACATTCAGTAAATAATGAACTCGGACTCCATTGCTTCTGATTAAGCCAACAGAACTGCAGTAAAACAAGAAACAAAAACTTGAGTGCATACAAACTACTAAATACCAAAAGTGAAACAAGGAAAATATTAGAGAATCAAATAATTTCATATCTAAGATCGATCGATTAATATAAGACTCAACCTTATCGTAGACTTTAATTATAAGCTTTCTTTTGTTAGCACACATGACGAAATTATTAATAGTAATATTTCAATTGATATTTATTATCAATAATAATAATTATTGCAAAATTGTACCGTACGTTGATTTACAACAAAAATTTCACATTTTGCAAATAGTTTGGAAGTTCTAATTGAAGCAGTAGTAGCATGCCAATCAGCTGTTGTATACAGACTTCGAATAAGGAGTGTTCGCAAGCGTTGCGTAAATTTCGCATGCTGACATTGATTCTCGAAGGTTGCACGGAAAAATTTGCATGCACACACTCGTTACGAAAATAACCGCGAGCGTCACAGTTATGCGAGAGTGAAAATCGGGCAAAACATAAATTTATCCGAACGTGTCTGGCCTGCTCTTCTCGTTATCTAATAACTGGTCGCGCTATTATAAAATAGCTGAATTTATCTTAATTTTCTCGACGTTTCCAACGCGTTACTCAGCGGCACCTGTTGCAAATCTTCAGGGACGTTTTTGCCGTACACCACCAGTGTCAAGTTAGCATTAAAAGATAACACTACATTTAAGGTCGTTTAGAGTTAGTAAAAATTTAAAAAATTCTATCGCTTTCTTAACTAACATCCAGCTGACATCTGTGAATCAAGATTGTCAAGTTTATTTGATAGAAGACTTATTTTTTGTATTAAATTGGCATTGGAAATTCACAAATCATTAAAATCAAATAACGCATTAATGTTTTGTTACTAAAGAACAGATGCTAACCTCTTAATCTCCTAACTCGGATTTATGCTATTTATCTTCATTAGTTTCTCTAATGAAAGTATTCTTTTGTCTTAGGCATTAGAAAAACAAGGCCAAATACATACGAAAATGATTCAAATCTATATCTAAATAGTGAATCGTAAATTTTAATTCGCTTATACTTCCTTTCCCAGCAGAGAATTCACGCAAAACTGGGTATCAATAGAAAGCTTTTTTTTTTTGCATTCAACCATGCTGGTTTCATCAAAATTGGGACATATGATTTTTTTCACAACTATTTTTTGCTTATAACTGCTAATGTAGACTAGTAATCATAGTGATATTTACATCGTTGTAAACAGATTTAAGCGCGTAAAGTGCATTTGAAAGAATCATAAAGTCGGGTTTACACCGGAGTTTGTAACACAAGTTATTAACAAAAAGTTATTAACTTGACAAGATTTCTTGTAACAAAAGTGAGTAGAAAAATCCGTGTTTGTAACCGAATATATGTTATCCATCGAGAGTCGGTACAAAAGTTATTAACACTTCTGTTAGTACCTTCGGTGTAAACGCGGCTTAAAACTTGCAGGTAGTCAGTCGAACCCTCACTCTTATTAGTGCTAACTTGACACTGGTCATGCACCCTGTTCGTTATCTCGTTAATGATATGCAAAGTGTCAGCTAAAAGTACCCAGTGCGGTTGATAGCGGTTCCAAGGTGCTTCGGATGCGGGTGGTCAGCTTCGAGGAGAAGGCTCAAGAAGGTCTCGCTCGCCCGCTTCGAGCACGCCGAATGCGATTCAAGCTGCTTGCAGCACTCTGTCGTCGGAGGTGCACTCGACGATCGCCACGGGTGCTATTGTCGTCCGTCGGTTCCATTTCCTCGTTGCCTTTTATTATCGGACGCACAATGCGCCGTTTATCTGTTTTCGGAAGAATCCGCGTGGCCCTTTGTGACGTTTTGGCGCCCGGTGCTGCGCTTCCAGGGATTCTAAGCCGTCTACAAGGTGTTTGAGTCACTTCAATCGCCGGGTGCGTGCGCGACGAAACTGCTTTCGAACGTTTTCGCCAACATCTTGTGCAACCACGTCGGAAATTCGAGCGAGAAAACGCGAACAGACGCCTGCAATTTCGAGCTTTTGTGCGATGGGTCCGCATCACACCGGGTACCACAGGTACTCGATTTTTTTTCCACTTCGCTGCGTGCAGAAGGAAATAAAACACCCCCTCGGCGTTCGCTTCTCGTTTCGAAGACACTGTTAACCCCATTCGAGTGGCAACTTCCTTTCAGCGAGGCATACCGAGAAATCGACGTTTATTGGCTTCTTCGAGTGCGTTTTTGCTGCTGCCTGCTCAAATATTGATCGATTCGAGAGCATCATTTGTTGATCCGCATGCGCTGCGCTCAGCGAGTGATTAGAGCCGGCAAATATTTACCGATGACGATTTTTCAGTGGCGGCGCACGATAGTTAAGTAATCGTTAAGTCAACGCGCAGGACAGCAAGTGATCGCACAGTGAGAGAACGCGCTGGCAAGTGGGAAGTGGGTCTTTAACCTTTTCGGCTTGTTGACATGTGTTTCAGCTTTTTTCATTAGAGCTATGATATCGGCGCAAGGCAGCCGGGAAGTGAGATAAAAGGAGGATGAACTCCAGTTGGATAGCGATAACGAGGCTTGACAACTGATTGCAAAGCTCATGACCCGATTGCTTAATAGGGACACATAGGAACAGAAACCGCAGAGCGAATAATGTGTCAACACTCATAGACTAAACTTCAATCGTATTTCAAGCACCTCATTTGCTTCACTTCATTGTTCTCCACAGGAAAACTGCTTATACATTTTTGTTCTCTCTTGAATGAAACAGTCGCTAGAGAATAGTTTGATCCAATTTCAAATTACTTTAAGCTTGCAATAAAACGAATTCTCAGTTTATTTTTGAGAAGACGTTAGTTTGATAGCTAATCAAATTTTGATTTAGTTGGTGTAAGAATTCGTCTTACCTTTGATATGGTTTAAAAGCAATTTGACAAGTAATTTGATAACTGCAATGGCAAACATTGCCAGCAGTCATGTGAATTGCAATTCCGTTATCTTTCACTCGAGCGGAAATTTTCTCACAATGCATCCGGCAAACAATTAAATAAATTACGGCTTCGTTTACTCTCAGCAGCAAATCGCTTCCGGTCAACATATCGGCCCAATAGATCAGCATCCACATTTCGTTGCGCAAATGACTGCCGGTGATTGAGCGAATGCGCGTGAAATCGCTCGACGACGACGACGACGACGACGACCACGTCCGTCGTCTTCGGATTCCGCAAAGTTCATTGGCTCGCGACTCTTTCGGCGTCCCGGCTGCTGGAAGCCGTCGAAGATGCGCGCGTCCCGCGGGATATTTTCGGCGTGTGGTGGTGGTGGTGGTGACCTGAATCGCTCGACGAATTCTTCGCACCGCGACTATTTACGATGATTGCGGCCCTGCGTCCGCCGTCCGCAAGATGGCGCACCCAGCTGGCACGGACCTAACCTCAATTTGCGGCTACATTCGCCGCACGCACCGCGGGCCGAAATCGATGCGAAATCCGCCCCCGCTGCGCGTGCGCACACTTCCGTCGTGCCCTCTTTTCCTGCTACTTCCTTCGTTCTTCCTCGAAGCGGCCGACACTCGACGTCTCGAGCTCGTAACGGTCGCGATGCGCCGCGGCGGCGGCGGCGGTGACGTGCGCTTCCGCTCGCCAACGACGTTAAATCAAATTCCCGACTTCCGGTTCCGCTCGCAGAGACGCGCAACAACGCGTTCGCGTTCGATCGGCCTCAGTTTTTGCTTCTTTTTTCGCTTGAGGTGTTTGGATACCGCCAGTAGCGCCATCTACTAGAATATTGAGTAATATCGGTAAGAGTCGGTGCGGTACGGTAGCTTACTTTCATTTTAAGATATGTATTTTTTATTCATTTTATTCATACTCTCAAATTTCATGGAATCTAGCAACGGAAAACATCTGTTAAATCTGTCATTTTTGAGACGAAACTAATCGGTAAAATTGTTTTACCTAACACCACAACTTAAAATGCTATGTTAAACACGATGCATAACCTCGTTGTCTGCTTGTTTACAAACAGCAATCAGCTGCAGTACGTAGCTTTATTCCTCACCCGTAAGTTTGACGTTAACCATCTGTTGTTTTTCGTCGCCTACTCTAATAAAAGTATAACATTGCCACGCTAGACACGCTAAAACGTGTTAGAGAGAGCGCGACGATCTTAGAAAGAGTGAGATACAATACACCAACTCACCATTGCCGTCGTCTTTTAATCTTATTATTTTCGCAATAATTTATCATCTGTGGAGGACGGAGATAAAAAGCTACAAAGATTATACCTCGTGCTTATTAACCTACCGTATTCAGTACTGATGTTAGGTAAAGTCTAGTACATATCGCGTGTTGTGGGCATATTTCGTGCGCGTGAAATTGCATCACTCGCGATCTGCTGTCGCACGCATGCAACTGTTTCACTTGTAGGAAATATGCCTCATACAACACTCGTGATGTAATATACTATTTATATTTGAGGCAGTAACGTGGAGTTGCGTCAACTTTACACTTCCGGAAAGAACTCTTAAAAAGTGCTTTTGGTATCCAAACACCTTTGTCTTACTGGCGAGTTCCAACCACTTTTGTGCTGCTGTGCTCGGAGGACGCTAATCGATTTTGTCACTTCGGACGCGCCAAGTCATAACCAGGCAAATCACAGCAGCGTGCACCGAAAGTCGGCGTTATTTTTAGCGCAGTTCAGCGTCACAGCCGTGTTTACTCACCGCGACGCCATGATGTGTTGTAACAGGTGCCGTCGGTTAGTGTTAATACGCGTTGTGTGTTTGCTGCGCGCTGCGAGGGGGTGCAGCGAGGGAAGCAGCAAATCGTCGCCGAAAAAAAGTATCGCGGCGGAGTTGCACAAAGGTCGTGTGGGGGGCAAAGCGCATGGGATTTCGTTGCGGGCGCTTTGTTCCGCGTCTGCTCGGCTTCGCCTGGGACGCACATGTGCTCGTATATCATCCCTCGGTGCGGCGCAACGACAGCACCCCTAATATTAATCTCTGCGCGACCGAAAAGTCGGGCGGAAAAAAACACGCCAGTGGGCTGGGACGCGCCTTCCCTTCCCTTGCCTTGCTTTGCTTTCCCTTTTTGGAAGGCATGTGGACCACTGACACCGCTCAACCTCGCCTTCTCTCTCTCTCTCTCTCTTTTGCTCTCTTTTGTGCGCCAAGAAGCTGGAAATATTTACGAGACGAGCGATTTGCTCGAAGACAAAAACCGAACGACGTAAATCATTTTGCTCGATGTTTACGGCGTAACATTGGAAAGGCGTCGGCGTCGTTGAGGGCATTTAAATAAATTTCGCGATCGGGTTTTTCGCTGCATTCGGATGCCAAGTAAATCAATAGGAAGCGTTTACGGCCTGGGGTGGGATGTTAATATATCAATGCGTGAAATAGACAGGAGGGTGGGCAGCCCTCCCCGCGTGTCGATTGCATCCATTTTGCACCCCTAATGTGCATCCGGCCCCCTTCGCCTCGACAAGCTAATCGCCGGGTGTCGACAATAGAAGGAGGAAATCCGGATGTGCAAGGTTGCCACTGCTCGCCCCCTCATTTCTCTAACGCAACTGTAGGCCAGGTTCGGCATTGATCCAACTCCCTTTCCTAACCCACATACAAATTGCATTTGCATTTGAGTGTTTTTTGTTTTGCTTTTGATGGCTTTTGGAAATCCTTAGCTTCGCTGAGCTTCGATATCGCTCAAAACATCTCGTTGCTCTCCTGGCATGTGTGAGTTATTTTTGTTCAGTCGTCCATCTTGTTTGTGCGATATTTATGCGGCGAAAAACTCCAACTTCCTTCATAAATAAAGGCCATTCGGATCTTTTCGCCGCTCAGGCGCCGACCACAATCTATAATTAAAAGATTTTCGAGATTTGCGGCGGATTTTCTTCCTCGACACGCACTATTTCATCAACACCCATACAGAGTGTCAGGAAACATCGGCGGTGAGTAACATTCTGGCAATAGAGTTGACAAAAGCGACCTCTAGTAGGTAATCCGAACAAGACAGCCAACAACGAACTGGTTATGTTTCCATATATGCAGCAAAGTAATCCTGTAATCTTTTACGACGGCAAGAGAAACAACGCGTAGCAACATGACGCAAACACGCATAGTTTAAGAAAACACGCATAGTTCACTCCGCACCCCACACTCATCCGCTCTAATGAGGTACGGCATAAAACCGATGAGTTTTTTTCAGGTCGCAATGAGCATTCCACCGATACCGACCGTCCTCTCACGCGTTGCAGCGCAGGTTGCAACGTCTTCGCGAGGAACGAAGGTGACGACCATATTGTATACAGATGAGAATCTCGAACGCACGAATGACAACATGTGGTTTTAATAACCATCCTCGCATGCTTACGATATCCGTCCGTCCTGCGTTTGTGTTCGTCGGCATGATGGCATGCAGACGGAATTGAAAAGCTCTCTCTCTGGATGCGACACGAAGATGTTCAAGGTATTATGTTACTCTTCGCTCCTTCGTCATCGCGTTCGTCCTCGTCATGTGCGCCCGCCGACCCATCGCGCTGCCATTTGTTTGTGCGACGACGTCCGACGTGCGTGTGCTTTGTGCCGGTATGCTTGGGATGCCAGAAAGGCTTGTAATGGGCCGTCACAATTTCGAGTAGGGGGAGACGACGACGACGACGACGAAGACTCCCGCAGCGAGCTGTGCCTCCACCGCTCGACGTTTTTTACACGCTTCTTACGCACCATTAGAGCCGGATTGGATATGATGGAAATGAGGAGATTCCAGCCGGTGTGAGGTGCACAAAGAACTGCGCCATCATCAAGATGAAACAATGACGTCGGCGAACAATACTCACCATTAGTTGTCTACCCGCCGCGTGTCCTAAGAGACTTTGGGGCTTTCGGGATGATACGATGACCGTTTTGTGCAAGGGGATGTGTCATCCTCGCCATTGGGGTCACCCTCCTTTTTTTTGTGTTACTTTGTTCTGTCTATCTACTGTCTATCCCCACTGCGCAACATCTCAATGTGGTTCAAAACTAAAGTTGTTGCATGCTTTTTTTTCAGGTTCCAGGGATTAAATAACGTTTGGGTGTGGAGTTATGGAAGCCCACGCTGGACGGAATTGCAATTCAGTGCGTCTTTGCAGTTTTCCAGATTCAATCGGACCTCCCAGGTTATTTAACATTTATACTCACCAGCTAGCGGTACCGTCGATGTTGATCTGGAGCGCAGAATGTCACGAAAAAAGGAGAATCGTGTTGAACACGTGAAACAGTTTTTGCCCCAGGGGCTTCCTGTTCCCCTAGCTTGAATGACGAGTAAAAAACACACACGAGGACCGAGACAGAGAGGCAAGAAATAGATCTCTGCATGGGGTGTGCGCGTGTGCAGCGCGCATGGCGACAAGGGATATGGGGGATTGAGGACATCAGTGGGGTTATGACACGTTACTGGTGGGTCGGGCAGCGTGTCGTTTCCTTCTACCACATTGATTGCAGCAACCGCAGAGGCGTCTCTATCGCGGGCGTTCGCAGGTTGAAACGCACATCTGTCCATAATGCCTTCGAGGGAGAGATTTATGCTCATGCTGGATCTCGGATCAAGTGACAAATCAACGTGCTGCCTGGCTCACTGCGAGCCAGCATTGTGAAGAGTTTGATGGAGAGCGTCGTTCGTCTGGGCAGAATCTAAGTTTAACCGATTGCTCAATCACACGCGGACGATATAGAGATAGATGCTGATTGAAGCAGCGATTGATTGCGATTGATTACATTAGCCCGCAGATGGGCATTGATCGGCCCAGTTGCTTTTTATATCGATCGTGACGCGACAAAAACTGAACGACAACATTCCATCTGTGCGGGTTCTCTCGGTGCAGGTTTATACTCATGCCCCAAATGGAGCGACAGACGATGCAAAAACTGCTCATCGCGCAGCAAGTAGAGCAATCCTGCATTATAATTTCTGATGCAAAGATTCTGTCTCGAATATGGGCGAAAGTTCGAAACGAAGATCGCATTCACGTATGTAGTTAGTGCAAAGTGTGAATCATATTGAATAAAATTACGTTACGCCGAGTGCATTGACGCAAGTGCAATTGAGGTAAGAAAACGAAAAAAATGCGATGAGAAATCTCGAAACAAGTGTGCACAATCAACACCAAGCCGCAAGTGGGAAAGGAAGAAAAAAAGCGTCTACGTGTACCGGACCGGAATTGCGCATAAATTCAAGAGATGTGTGGCATTCACGCATTCATGATTTACGAACGTTCTCGCAGGTGGATAGATAATAACTCATGCGTGCCTCACGCATCGCGACGCCGATTGCTTGTCAATTCGTCCGAAAATAATTCCTTTCTTTGGGCGATGCTCCCGCAACGCGATTTTCTAAATTTACGGCTTCCTGGTCGGCGGGACGCTTCATCATCCTCTCCGGCGACGCCGACTTTTCATTCGTATTTATTTATCGCCATCCGCGTTTGCGACGCGTCATCCTAATTAAAGATCAATCAACAATGGATGCGCGTCGGATTCTTCCACGTTGCGTTGTCCGTCACCAACGCGCTGTTCGAGTCCGCGCGCGCATCGCCTATAATTAGCGACGTTATTTCCGAGATCTTAAGTCGTTCACGAATTCTTACACTCGGCAAAAATGCGCTGTGCACTGGATGTTGGCTGCAATTGTAGCATTGTCGAAATTGCCAAGTTGATCAAACATGGTATCATCCTTTAGATTTGGAAGCGTTTGGTTGGGATTCTTCTATGGTCAAGTTGTGTCTTTGTGGTTTGCAACCAGCAACTGTTGGTGTTTAGAGTCGACCCTGTGTTGGTTAAAACTCAACGTAAACACTTCCGACGTGTGCAGAGATGCGTCGTCGTCGTCATCATCGCCGAGCACGGCTTGGAAGTGGTGCTGCATCTATTGATGTCGCTCTCCTGCGATGACGGCCCACATAGCGATGGCGTTTTCGGCCGTTATGGCTATTTTCGTCGCCTTGAATATGCACATGTTCCAGCTACGAATGCATCATCAACGTTTCGAAAGTGCTTTCTTTGATACTCCTTTTCGTGTATGAAGAAAAATACCAAACAAGTTCACTTTCATCGGTGTGAAATCAGCCACATATTTTTTTAATCTTATTTAAAATTACATTGGTGCACTTAAAAAACGTCTCTATTTCTTATCAAATCTTCTTATGCCATCGAATTTTAAAAGGTGTTGATAGGAAATTTAATGATGATTTTAATCAATCTAGTTTAAAGTGCATGGCTTTGTTGTGGAAATGTTAAAATTGCAGAAGTAGCATGAAAAACATGTCATATTAAATTAGATTGGATTTGAACAACATCGGAAGAAATTCCTTATAAATTCTAGCATAAATTATTATGCCATCGCAATTTATAGCAAATTTAAGAAAGAACGAACTTAGTTTGAAAAACTTCCAAATTGCGTATCTATGTCAAAATTACAAAACTAACATGAAAACATGTCCTACCTACTTACATGTGATTTAAGCAAAATCGTAAAAAAATGTTTATAACTTCCAGCATTGATTACCATGCCATAAAAATTTTGCAGTGGGCGATTGTTAAGTTTACGATGATTTTATTGAGCCAACTTTCAGTAGCATTCTATTGAGGCGTCTATACAAAAATTACAAAACAAATTGTAATTACATCGGATTTGAGTAACATCGGAATTGCTTCTAACTTCTAGTATAAATTATCATGCCATCGCAATTTGGCAGTAGTTGAGAGTAAATTTAATTAGAATTAGAGAGATTTCAATAAACTTACTTTGAAGAACGTCCGATTATTGTTGCTATGATAAAATTGCAAAAGTAACATGAAAAAGATGTCCTATCTAATTAATTACATAGGATTTTGAACAATTGTCAGAAATTGCTAATACCATTGAGTGTAGAATATTCTGTCATCGAAATTTTAAAATGCTAGATAGTAAAATCTTCGAGGCTTCACTTTTTTACTTTTACTTATAATTTTTTTAACCTTCGAAAATCATCAGTCTGCTAAGGAGAAATAAAGTATCAGTTGGGATGTCTAAATGCAGCATGTTGTGACTTTGCAGTTGATAGAAAAAAGTTTGAGTTGGCCGATTGACGATCTAAACGAGAGTCTGACCTCCAACTAAACCTAATTGTAAAATCCCCGTTGGATGATAAAAACGAATGCACTAATCAGTCACAAATGGAAAGGTATGCGGGAATCCCGCTAGATGGAGACTAGCGCAGGCGACGTCGTTGGCATCTGACTACTGTAATTTTCTAGGAGCTCGCTTGCGGGATGACCGACGGGATGTCAAACGGACCGTTTATTTGCCAATCATTTGCGCGCACGCAGGAGGGAGGGGGGGGGGGGGGGAGCTTTCCCCGAAGCGCTATCGCAGGAATCTGCAAGCAAGCATCTCCGCCAGCGACAAACAGAAGATGACAACCGGTAGTTTCAACTCGGTTGATGCGTTTGCGACTAGAAAAACAAATGCACACACACACAAATGGCTGATGCTGTCATGGGCGTACTGGGCGGGACGGGGGGGGGGGGGGGCAGGGGGGGGGCAAAAGG
>JAODFX010029698.1:389-10634 GCA_027580035.1 Dorylogaster longipes | reverse complement strand
AACTCTAATTTCACATTTTTATGTACCTGTATTCAGCATCCGAATTGTTGTAACTTAACGTCTTTACTCCTTATTTCGTTATTACCAATCACGATTACGAATCACTGGCACAATTGAAAGCGGTTTAGGTCTTTGGCACTGAAATCACTGTTTGCATTACAAATATCATTCGGTGTGAAAAGAAATTTTAGAGTTAGTTCCGTCAGATGTCTCCACATAGTATAGAAATTTATAACTGCAGTTTGCAACCGGGTGCTTATTTTAGGAGATTTTGCAGCGAAATGGCGAATGCTATGTCAGTGACGAATACTGGGGCATTTACCTAATACAAACTCAGGTGAATTTGGAATGCTTTGTGTCAAAGTAATGTGAATCATGTTAATTATCCTTGCATCAGGACTCGAGTTTCTTTCAGTTTAGCGCTGGTTATTCTGTTGTGAAAGCCCACGCTGCTTCCGCGAAGATTAACACATTCGCTTATATGTAGCATCACCATAAACTTTGTGACATGACTATCGCTACGACTACAAGCGTAATATATAGGAATAATCCATTGAAAGTGCGCATAACAGTGCATGGGGAAATGTAGGTATATGGAGAAGAATTGACGCGTGTGCGGTGGGAATTTGAGTGTCGGCCCGTCCTAGAGAATCGCAAATCTAAGCGCAACGAAGACGCTGATGGAGCGAGGACGATGCTCGTCACGATGTGGCCGACGAAGACACTCAGCGATCCTTTCACTTGAGCGCATCGTCTTGATGCTTTGCCTCGTCGATGAGGTGGTAAGCCGCTTCGAGATGCGCTCGCAGAAATTAGTCTCTTCAGTCTCTCAGTGACTTGCCAGCTATGAGGGGTGTTAGTATATTACTTGTTTTAGGTGAGTACACATTCCAAAAAGGAAACGTTCAAATTAAACGCGGATTTCTTAAATCAGCAATGGACCTCTTAACCTCCTAACGAAATAGTGTTGCCATCTTACAATGGATCTATATAAATACAACAATAAAGCATAACATCTTTCGACAATTTAAACATTCAAACCGCTTATTATTTGAGATCTATCTTGCAGACGGTAATGTACAATTTAATTTCAGTTTTCACATTAAACAATCAAAATTATTGATTGCAATTTTTAATTTTACTGCATTTTTTAATAGAAGAAATCAGACTATTTAGATTTTTTTGTTTTCTGCCAAAAGTACGACTTCTGGGACCAAATAAAAAATTATTGAAATGTATGTAATAGTGTTGTTCTTAGTTAACGACTCGTTACGGTATTACTTAAGGCAGCTTGTGCAACTCAGTGGCAACTTCTCTAGTCACCAGATAAACATATATTACCAAACATATGGCGCACGATGCGACGCAGCACGTTGTGAAATGCCTAGAATGCATTAGATGCTGAGAAATTGAGGAGCTCTGTTGTGCACGCATTCATTTACGATTCCTCTGCTTCTATACAGAGTGTTAGAAGTTTACGTGTAACATTATTGAAAATGCCTAAAACATGATTTGTTTTATAAACAGATTAAACCTAGAAATTTTTATTCACACATCATAACATCCAATAAAAAAAAGCAATAGTAAACTTTGATTATAACTCCTAGTTAAGGTGTATGTGTCAGTCAGTACAAATAGTCACAAGTGGAAGCTGTACCAGTTTATTGTGTTTCCTTATATTGTATCTTCGATTCTAGTTTTTGTATGCATTCTTCTCGATTCCTGCATTTCTGCTTTCAAGCTGAGTGTTATGTAATTCATGAATAAGTGACTATGTCAGCAATATAATTAGGCATGAATTATGTACACGTTTGCAATCCACCTTGTGAACATCTAAAGGCACATAATTTGACATTCTTGAGAGTTAGTCGAACGAAATGAATATCTGTGAATATTCTGCTAGAGCTGTAAGACGAGAATCTTCTCTCCTAGAAAATACTCGATGAGAATATTCTCTCTTGTTCGCACTAGGCCAGTAATTGAATTGAAAATTCGCCGTGCGAATGTCTGGTCATAAATTCGCGATAAAATTCGTTTGTCAAACGTCCTTATTTTTGAGAATATTTTTGCGAAGATTCTCCGATAATTTATTCTCACGAATTTTCCATCACTATATTCTGCAACCTGTAAAGTTGCAGTCTCGGTTGCAACTTGGATGCGCATTCGACGACGAAAATCGACGTTCATCCTTGACATAATTATGCCACTCGTGCTCCTAGTCGGCATTAGGCAGCAGCATCATCATGCTGCACTTCACTACCGACAAGCGCGATTTCTCACGCCGATGCCAAGTTGAATGTATAAACCAAGTTGGTTGCAAAATCACATTACAAAAAAATCGACATTTTACACGCTTAGGACGCAATACAAACGTGCACAAGAAAAAAACTTGCGTGGTTAGGCAAATTCTTTAGCCATATATCTGCGTGCCGCAATTAAGGTGTGCGAATTCTGTTAATAAGTTAATCTCTGCAATCATATAAGAACCATACGTCTTCGGCACATCGTTTAAGCAGAAATATTATTTACTCAAACCGAAGATTTCGATGTAATCATTGTGCAAAGGAAGTTTAGTCATACTAACATTACATAATTATCACACTACGTCCTCCTCCTTTCTCTCTCTCTATCTATCTCTCTCTCTATCGCCTTCATTTGATTGTATTTTTCCTAACAATTCTTAATTCAACCTCATCTCCGTAATGCCATCATTACAGAGCCATTGTATTACGGTTTGTATTACGGTCACGAGTGCACTGTGTTACCAGAAGTTACCTCACTTTCGTCGATGAATGAATGAGGATAATTAACGCGTTACAAACGGTCGGTCCACATCAAGATGTAGTCGCGATCAGTGATGAAAAGTTCGAGAAATTTCCTGCCTTCCTAGGCTCATAAAAAACAGAGTTTACAACCAACATAAACACGTTTACAACTTGCGAAGGAACATCCTTTTCATGTTTTATGTTAATGTAAAAGTAAACGTAGCCTAGGGAATTGTTAATTGATTGCATAATTGGAATCTTTCGTGCGCATTTTTTTCGTGCGTTTATCTGTGAAAACAGGCATACTTTCGCTAGTGCTTCTTCACTCCATCATACACAGTTCACAGTATAAATACACAACTTTGATACACAACCAAACATACAACATTATATAATTGCAACTGTAATATTACAATATATAGCCTTACGTACACATTTTCTCATTATTATATTGAAATCACAAAGCACCACATAAGCACCAAAATTCATTTATTGAAATACTTTAAATAAAAGACATTATAAGTTTGGGTTATTAACTTTTTTGACTTGTTTTCACGCTAATCATAAACATTCTTAATTAAATATGTTAATATTATTATCTCTAATCTAGATAAATGATTTCATATTTTATTCACGTAGTTTCTACAAATCCATTGCAAAATAAGAATCACAAAGGCATACAAATGGTGTTTTGGAAAAAATATGTAAACAGTCTTTCAACTTTCTTGTGCGGACATTTTTAGGGTCTTATTACAATGCATCACATTGTTTATTCACAGATGCTGCAGTTGTCCGCGCAAGACAGATTTCACTCTATATATAAAGCTTTTTCAATTAACATGTATAGTAACTTTCAGGATTAACAGCGAGATGGGGAGCCGGACAATTTTTAAACAATCGTCCCTATCCGACTTACAGTCTGGAGTCGATGCCTGATACAGATTTTACGTGTCGGGATAAGATTCTTGGAGGTTACTACGCGGATTCCCAGACTCAATGTCAGATGTTTCATATTTGTGTGAAAGTGGCTGGAGTAGGAGTAAGTATTTTATTTCTATGTAAATGTAACGTAATGACACTACGGGAAACTGACTAAAACATTGGGCTGGCAATTTTATTCGGATTAGCCGGATATGCGGATAATTCTCATTTTTAACCTGTATGAACTTTTAGACGGATACTATCGGTCTATCCTGATACTTATTTATATACGGATACACGAATGGATGGGTAGTCGGATGTACCGATATATACGTCTCCATTCGTTTCTATTAGACCTGGCAATTGTATACGGATTATCCGGAAATACGGATTTTACCCCATCCGGATGAACTTTTAGACCGTTACTTATTTCTACACGATAGTAATTTTTAACTGGATTTTTTTATCTGCATACTTATTGCATATTGTCTAATTTAACATAAAGAACCGTGGAATTTCGTCTTAAAAGTTGCTTTTAGTTTAATGGTTCCATCCCTTTCTAACCGTCCTTTCGTGTATTCATATCCGGATAGAAATACGCATCCGGATAGCAATAAGTATTCAGATACAAATATGTATCCAGATATTATCCGAATAATCTAAATATCCAGATAAACTTTAAAACGGATATCCGGATGCCGGGAATGTGATTTTTGCCATCATTAGTTTCTATACATGTATGTATTGTATCTCGGATAGAAATAAGTATCCGGATAGAGAGATAGTGTCCGGATTACCCGTATATCCTAGTAAATATAGGCACGGGTATCCGGATACCGGAATTGTGATTGTTGCCAGCACTAAAAATCATGTTTGCTAGGTGCAAGATTTCCGCTTCCTGTGTCCAAATGGCACAGCATTTGATCAAGATCATCAAATCTGCGCAGAGTGGGACGACGTTGATTGCGATGCCACCACTCTGTACTATGCCAGCGATAACTTCGACCTTTACCGTCTCGGTTCAGGTACGAGCGATTCAGATGCAAGTGACGTGCACAGTATGTATATATTAAATACGTGTCGGGTGATTATGATACACACCTTTGACTACGTCATGCCTTTACAAGAAGCTTCGCATTTTTACTGAGCATCGGCTGAGAGTAAGCTTAACAGAATTACACATGAATTGCGCATGAAACACGATATACGAGTTTATATAACTAGCTATGGAATGAATGTCCTACACAAAAGTTAGAAAGCTTTGAGATGCGTATTGCAGAACCGTGGGAGGTAGTAGTTGCCTTGCTGTTGTAAAACTTGCCATGCACGCATTTAACTGTTTATCTAGCTGCGCTTCTACCAAGCTTAAATTGATTTATTGGTGATTTTTTTAAGGATTTGAATCGAAAGCAGTCAAGTACGGTGAAGAAGAAGAAACGTTCGCGCTGCAACGAGCAGAAACTGGTGATGCCCGCTTGAATCGAGAACATCAAGCCGCCAGAGTCAACCAACAACGAGAGTTTAATCCGGCAGCTCCATCACATCGCAGACCTATTCAGAAGCAGAACTATAATAATGAACGAGAGATTTTCAAGACTTCTAGCAGCTCCAATTTCTTTAACAATCGCAATAGCGGTAAAGAAATTGATGATGATGAGAACGATAAAAATATCAATACGAATCAGGACCCAGATCTGTACCACAAAAAGAAATTGGTTA
This sequence comes from Dorylogaster longipes, assembly GCA_027580035.1. Lineage (NCBI taxonomy): Eukaryota > Metazoa > Arthropoda > Insecta > Coleoptera > Staphylinidae > Dorylogaster > Dorylogaster longipes. Next base: position 5,229 of record JAODFX010029698.1, on the reverse strand, counting down.
GGAAGCAGCAGAGGAGACCTAACGAAGTCCAGCCGCAATCGCAGCAGCAACAGGTGAGGCCGCAACAATCTAGATCGCAACAACAACAACGACCTCAATCACCTCAACTCAAACCACAACAACAGCAACAGCAACAGCAGCAGCAACAACAATCACCACCACAGTTTAGATCATCAACCGTTCAAAATACGCAAACTACTCAAACTCATACCAGGCCCACAGGCTTCGTCAATAATTTTGCGGGTAGCTTTCCTACAACATTGAAGCCAAACGCTCAGCTTTCAACATCCGTTCCCTCTACCCAAATAAACCCTGATCAATATTCCAGCACTGTGAATAACTTCCGTCAGCGCAATTCACAGCGACGACCAGCTAATCTGAACTACAACAATGCAGACAACTTCCGGCAATCAACGCCATTTGCAACTGTTAGCACACCAGCACCTTTCCGTCAAAATCAGCAGTTTGTCACTCAGAATAATCCGACCACATACAACCCGAAGACAGTACAAACACAAACTGAGAACTATCCTTCCGCTTTCAATAAGCAACAGTTTCAGCAAACAACGCAAGGGAAACCCACGCCTTTCAAAACCAATCAGGGAGCAGCAACGGCCACAATTTCTGGAGTGACGCAGAAGGATAGCGGCATTAATTTACACTACGATGTACCCAAGATTAAGCAGACTAAGGATATCTACACAACAACATTTATCCCGAATCAACCACAGAAAGATTCTTTTCCGCCTACGACGTTTGCACCTAAAGCGCAGTTTTATACAAAACCATCAACATCGTTCAACAATGCGCAACAGTTTAATAATCAATTCCAAACTAAAAATTTAGTCCAGCAGCAGCAGCAGCAACAAACGAACGCACAGAATAATTTACCTCCCAACTTGCAAACAACGCAATTTACGTCATCCACTTCAACATCACAGACATTCAACCCAGCAAATCATTTCAGTCATCCATTTGTTCACCAATTCCCACAGAGTCTGAACGTGAATGCGGAAATTAACACCAAGTCGGTGGAAACATCTACTCCGAAGTCTACACCTTTTACTCCGTACACACCAACGGTGCCCAAGGTAACATCAACGACGCCTATCGCACGCGCTAATCGATTTGATGAGACGCAATACGATGACGGATCCTATAATCCGAAATATGATCACTATGATGACAACGCAAATCCGGCTTACAAAGAGGACGAATTCCTCAAGACCGCTCATAGTCAAAACATCGCCAGTAGCCGAAACGAGCTGGCAAAGAACGCTGCAAAGAAAACAGTGGTTGTCACAACTCAAAGAACGTTCTACAGTGAGTCTCCCAGGCCATTCTCCACTAACGGTAATATGTATAATACTAATTACAATACTAAGGGAAATAGCCAAGTGACTGAAAACTATCCTAAACAATCCACGATTAAACAAGTCACAGCCAACCCACAGTATAATCAAAATAATCGGCAAACGAACAATCATCAGCAGAGACATCCCCAAGAAAACAGGCAAACCACTCAACAAGTTCCACCACAACAAGCACCAGTGCAAAAACAACCTAATCCATCTAAATCGCTCCAAGGTAGCAATGAAAAAAATGCTAGTTATGACTATGCCTATTATGATACAAATTCAGGACCAGAACCAGAGTATGATATCGACACTGATTTCAAAAAAACTTCGGCGTAATTTTCATGTAAAGTGTAGGTTCGAAACCAATGTTCATAAGTAATCAAACCAACTGTCATGATCAGAAGCAACAACGACAATTACACCTGTTCGAGCGAAAAAGGTTTGTTTTTGCCAAAAGTATGTTCTGGAAGAAGCAACTTAGGTTACCAATCAACTATCATGCAAAATGCAAGTACTAACAGAAGCAATACATAACTATGTGCCTTTTTGTATGTATTACATTACATAAATATTATTACCTTGTACACTTATAATTCCAATACCGTAATTAATTTTACACGTTTTAACAGTTGTAAACACAGCTGTCACCTTTCAGTCACTAAGCTCGCCATTGTTTGTTAAAAAACTTCTTTACTGAATTTTAAGTTCATATTAATTTCCCTTTTGCATATCCCTGTTTTTGCTTACTAATGAAATTTTTTTATTATTTACATGTGTATTGCAATACCTGCAGGTTTTACATTTATTGAAAATTTTACATTAATTCAGATATCATGGTCAGCTATTATCACATTTTGTCAGATGTTTCTCTAGTTTATGTAAATGCTTAAATTTTATATGTATATATTTTGTATTTTATTATTATGTTATATTTGAATGTAGTTAAGGGAATAAATTATGAAAAATCAAGTCAGTATCTTGAAACGCTATAATTATCTAGAAGATCTATCTATCATGTAGTTTCATGTTACATAGAAATGCTTTTATTACGCAGTGCTGGGTAGATGTCAAAATACCGATACTGAAAACCGATACCGCTGGCTGGTCTGTATTGAGATAAGTTTACTTCTTATAGTTTAACATTCATTTCGAAGTGATGCAACAGGATGGTGAATCTAATCCAGGCTGAAAAATCTCTGACGCAAAAGTTAGAATTCCGATACTCATACTGATACCCAAACATTTTTATAAAACGGCAATACCGAAACCGGTATTCGACACCTGTATTGATATCCTTTTTAAAATACTTTATGTATTTTAAATACTGGCACAAAATACTCCGCTAAAAAGTATTTTAGGTATAGACACAAAGTACATTTCAAAATTGTATTTGAAATACAAAGTATAGTCTATAGCAAGATATTTTTTCTGACTCCGTTTAGTATTTAGGTCTATAAATAGAAACCTCCTATAAAGCTGTTAGAGGGACCATAAATCTAATACTAGGTGTAAAACCAACAGTGTACTTTTGCTGGTGTGTCGATATGTAAATATGCAAATCGCAGACGCAGCTAGGTCGTAATGGTACCCTCACATGTTTTTAAATTTATGGCAGCTCAATCCCTCGTGCGCCTTAGGTGGTGTCATTTAGTACTAACAACCATAATCGAAGTTAGACAAAATATCCTGGTACAGACTATACAAAAAATACATTTGTTTATCAAATACAAAATACAAAGCACTTTTTATTGTTTCCAAACAAAAAAAAGGGAAGAACTGAGCCTCCACAACTTCGTCTTTTTCGTTCCTACAAGTTCTCCTAAAAAATACAAATTAAATTAATATATTGAGCCCTCTAGATGGATATGTCCGATGAATGATTGTTAGACCTTTCTCTTGACACCTTTCGATGGTCCTGACGGCGAATTGAATCATATTAAATATGACCCAATCCCAAACGCTCATAATCATGGTGATTTTGTCTGCAGATCCTATCAATAAGAAGCCATTCATATTCAGGATATACGGGTTTTCAGAAAAACATGTAAGTGGCGTCATCAAAAAAATAGGTAGGAATTTATTTACAGCAGTCCATCGATCAGAATGTCAGCGATTGTCAAAATTACCTACGAACCTACGAAAGCACGATCCGACATAGTGGACGCCACTGTTTTTTTAACAAAAGTTCCTATAATACCAACATAAACTTAGATTCTTGCTCCCCTCTCTGCTCGCGTCACTTGCGAACATTTATGAACATTGAATTCTGTATAATCATACAGGTGGCACACCGAGGCACGCTTAGTTTTGGGGAGACTAAAGTATATTCATTTGGCAATTTGGCAGTTTTAGTATGTTCCTTGTATATGTATTAAGGGAGTTCTTGCGCCTAACTTTTGCGCAAGTTTTGCTCATTTTTCCATATAAAATTTCAACTTTCATTGGTTGTAAATTTTGTAAAGTTCAGGCTATTTTCATGAAACTTCATGGCTCACTTTCTTACAGGCTTGTAAAATCCAGTGCAAAAACGAGAATTGTCGCATGCATCTGTTAGGAGCGGTACATGAGATCTTCTTCAAGCCACTGATTATGCCCACTGCTCCTCCTGGAAAACGTGCATGTTGATGCCGTTGCCTCATTTCTAAGGATTTTCACCTCGGGTGGAGAAGGCCTACTTAATTCGTTCGTATTTCGACTAATAATAGCTATTTTTGTTTATTTTGCAAATACTTGATCCGAGCCAAGAGAATATTTGGCAAAGGTGTGCTCGCCTCAGTGCAGTGGTTAGAAATCGACTTTCTCCAATTGAAGCGAACGGAGCGCACGATCGCTACCCTAAAACGTCAACTGTTCCTGGCGCTCCTTATACGACAACCACCAGACGCAACAGCATCTTGAAATAAAAGAAAGCGTTCAGCAAAAGATAGTTCGGTATTGGCTCCTACAATACCTGGAATATATTTTTGAAACAGGAACGAATTATTATATTAAAGAGAATTTAGTACTTTGGAACGCTGCGTAAATTTATAGTAATTTATGTCGTTGATGAAAGCTTAAATGAATTCATCCAAATGCCGACATCAAACTAAAAAGCTGCGAAGAAACACATCTTCATCATTCGGTGACGAAACAATAAGACGTTAAGAATTTTGAATTCCCCTGTTGATTGTTTAAATCCAGTCGAGGTAACGCAAACAATTAATAGCTCTGGAACAAAGTCAAAGGTATGAGTCAGCTAAAAGACGGTAGTCATCACAATTGTTTGTTGCAATATCGCCGCTTGCAGCGCGGGTCTTCTTTTTTTTCAAGAGACATCCGTTTCTCGGCGCGAGAGAAAAAATATATCGGTATTAGCATGCTGTCGCATGCTCTCACATACGTGTTTTGCCAAAAGTACTCGAAGCAAAATTGCGCTTTCGACTCTAACGTTTTTGGCTTTGCACACTAAAATCGATATTTGGCATTTTAATAACACCATCTTG
>JAODFX010029479.1:0-10637 GCA_027580035.1 Dorylogaster longipes | reverse complement strand
TATCCCATATTTAAGAGATGGTAAGTGCTAACAAAAGTACGTTTTCTCTTTTATGTTTGATCAAAAATTAGAGATCAAGTCACTTCACCTGCCTCGACTAATTCCTTTTCATCTACCGGCAATCACACTGGATATTAGCAAGAATTTGATAATCGAAATCAAAAATGTGGAGATCTTCGGTGTTGAAACGATGGTACTTAGGGAATTCAAGTAGGAATAATTTTGCAATGAATATCTAGTTCGCTAATCTTTTACTTTCAGATTGCATCGGCCAAATATAAGCCTAGTGGCCCACTTTGACAAAGTCAACTTCACAGGAGATTATTATGTGAATGGGCAATTATTGATATTCTCCCTTCAAGGCAATTGTCGTTGTTTTCTCACAACAGGTTAAGAAAGAAAACCCATCCCTTTCTTCTCCAATCTGTCTCTTTTCAAATATTTTTAGGAAATCTAACACTTCATCATATGATGACTTACGGCGAGGTAGAACGCGAGGGCAAGAAATATTTGCACATTTTTACTGACCATGTTGATTATGTGATGTCAAGTTTTGAAACCGATTTGGAACACCTCATAAAAGACAAAACATTAGCAGAAGGCATGAAGGGATTTCTCGTAGAAAACTGGCAGGAATTCAACAAACTGATTAGTCCAGCTGTTGGACGAGCATTTGCAAAAATCGTTGTTAATGCAATAAATAGCGTTGCGGACTCAATGCCATTAAATGAATTATTCATTATGTAAAATCTAGTTTCGACTAGATTTTTAGTTTTTGTAATTTGGGAATTATTTAAAGTATTTTACACGTTTGCAATTCTTGCATGTCTTTTCTTGCACAAATAAGTTGTGGTTAATTCATATTCACTAATAATTATCCTTATTTCAAATATTTCTAAACTTAAGAAATAAAATGTTTACAATGAATGCAAATATTTAACATTTTCTACCCTTTTTGAAAGTAATTGAGTGGGAGAATAAATTGAAAAGTGTTGTGTCAAGTTGAAACGCGATAAAGCAAATAAAAAAAGACTCCTTACACAACTAACGGCGAAAAACATTATCAGTTGAAAGTTATTTATGTGACCGACATATGCGTTTATTCATGATTCATTAGCACATTTTTAGTATGATAAATTGCACACAAAAATAGCCGTAAAAATTACTTGCATTAACTATAAAAATGACGTGTTTCACAAAACTACGAACACTTTTCGATAACATATGACGAGAGCCAGCAATCCTTAATTTTTGAAAAAGGATTGTGATATCTAAGAATGTGTAAGAATGAAGTTGGTATTTACCTATTACAAGATGATGGTAAGAAATTTATTCAACTGCAAATGTTCATTTCACTTCGATTTTGTGTTTCAGTTCAATATACTTGCAATGTTTTTATTCCACGTGACAATTTGCAATTTGGACATTAAAGTGACGAATGCACTTACCGATAGAGATAAGTTAATCGTCGATGTAGATCCCGGCATTGATGACATTGAGGCGTTGGTGTTATTACTCAATGATCATAAACAAAAGAATATCGAAATAGTCGCCATTGTTATTACGAGAGGTAATACCAACCAATCGTATGAGATTGAAAATGCCTTTCGATTGTTGCAAATAACGAATGCTTTAAATGTGAGTCAACAGTTTCTTATCACACGTAATAGATAACAAAACGAACAAAAGCAGTATTTAAGTACATTGTCATTTGTTAAAGTTGTTCTAAAGCACCGAGTTAGTCAAAATCAAAAGTCTTCAATCGCTTTCTTGACTAACATCCACCTAACCTCCAAATAACAATACCAATTCTTTGATAAAAAACTTTAGAGACATTAAATAGCCATTAGAAATTCACAATCGTAATAAAACACAAGCACAATCACAATCATTTGATTTGATTTGAATCGTTTCAAAATTTTGACACGTTCTTCAAAACACATTTTAAACACAACTAAAAATGCGTAAGATGTTAAAGGGCTTTTTCTTTATGATCAGATTCCAGTCTATGCCGGTTCCAACAAGCCAATCTTACCTCAAAACGAACCCCTCGAGAACTTCTTCGGTCGTGATGGCTTCGGCGATCTAAAATGGCCGCCGACGCCAAGCGTGCGACTCGTGAGGAACATCATCGCCCCGGTCGCCATCAACGACTTGGTCCGCAGGTATCCGAAGCAGATCGTCTACTTCACGCTGGCGGCGATGACGAACCTCGCCCTCGCGATGCGCATGTACGCTGGTCTCGCCGCGAACTTGAAGCGAGTCTACTCCATGGCCGGCTTGCAAACGGAGAACGCCAACGGCGACGTCGTCGGCGAGTTTAACGTCATGTTCGACCCGGAGGCAGCGGAGATCGTCTTCAGCGAGCTGCGCTCTCCAATGACACTCTTCACTTGGCAGGCGTGCATTCACAACGCACCTCCCCAAGTAAGTTTGGTTGCCTAGGATCTGTCTATCGATCCATTACAATCCTAACCTTTCAGAATTGGTTTGAGAATGCGACGATCTCCAACTCGGTCTTTGCAATGATACATCGAGCGGAATCCGCTTTGAAAGCAATCCATCCAGACATTCCAACCTGGAACAATTGTGACCCGATGGCTGTAGTCACTTACCTACAAGAAAAATCCATCCGGAAGTCCTACAAAGCTCCATTGAGAGTGGAATTGAATGAGGAGAACGGTCGTGGCGTTGTAGCAAACTATACCAATGCAATGCATCGGTATAGTGTAGAAGTGATCACCGAAATAGACATGGATATAATGATGGATGTGTTTCTTAGATCATTTAATGAAATTGGATGGACGAGATATCTGGGATTCTAAGAAACAAGCGATTCGCATTGACGCCATTGTTTTTCTCCTCGCGATTCCAAAATTCGTATCCATGTATCCCGCAGTAAACTAAGCAAAGTTAACCAGAATTATTGAAGATCAAACGATCTGAATGCTTTACCACGTACACTACATTGAAGTAGATATCTTCCGTATTCGGTAAGATGGTTCGGAGGAGACTCGCAGCAGATAGAACCACAATATCCAGAAACTGGGCCTGATCTTCGGGAATCTGTGCCTCGTTGTCCCGATCCATCATCGCCAAGGGCGTAAAGCCCATCTCCTTCTCCCTATCACCCTGCGCGTAGAACTCACCTGGAAGGCAACAAAGTTCTCTTCGTTGGAGTTGCAAGCAATTACCTTACGTACGGTATAACGAATCCGCGAGTCTTTTCGAAACACTGAATGGTTTCGCCTGCCCGGCTAGATCCGACATGGTCATGCACACGTTGCGCAGGTGGTACTTGTGTGACGGCTCGTCCAAATTGAACACGCCGTTGTTCAGAATCGGGATCAGCTTGCTGCGCATCTTGAAGTAGTACAACAGATCGGTGAAGAGGATGTTCTCGCGCACTTGCTTGACGAACGCGTCGTGATTCTCGTCGGTGATGTTCTTGAAAATGTTGTACTTGCGCAGGAGCTGCTCGGTCACGAAGCAGTGATGGTTCTCCCAGAGGGATGAGTTGTACATCAGCGAGAGGCGGTGATTGGTGATTGTGAGGAAGTTGTTCGTCACGCCAACGTGATCGATATCGTGCGTCAAGGCAGCAATCATCAGTGCTTCAACCTGGGAAACAATCGCGGCGGGTGGGTAGCAATGAGTTCAGTGCACACCGTAATACCCACCTCAATCAGACTAAACTTCTTCAAGTTCCTCACTAAGATTGCGTACATGCAGTGCGCAACAGTGAATGCATGTTCGAAATTGTGGTACGGATTAGGTCTGTAGCATCTGCGTGTTGTCAGGATAAACGAATACAAATCGTCGAAATTGATCTGAGCGGGAGGCACAATGTCTCGCATCATTTTCACGTAGATCTGCGGCATCCATTTCAGACTATCCGGCGAAATGTAGAAGTTGAATCTGGAAAACAAAACTTGTTTATTGTGAAGACTCGAATAAGGATTTCAATGCACCCACTCCAGCAAATCCCACGGATATATATCCACATTGTCCATATCGGATTTCATCTCCTCAAGCTCCTGCTGGCAAGGCTGGAGATGATATCTGAGCAAATCGTAAGCAGAGTCCAAGTTATATTTGGTCTTATTTATTTCACGCTGTCCTTCAGCGTAAAACAACGCCAGTCCGGCGTAGTTCGTAATCGTCTTCATCAACTCCTCATCGTCGACAGTGAAATACGATTGATCCGCCTTATTCACCAGCGATATGATCCCTACGAAGAATGCCTTTCACCTGAATGGCTTCTCGAGAACATCGAGTACCTACCAAGGAATTTATTGTTTGTTATAATAGGAGAACAGAGTTCCGTACGCTCGATGATCATCAGCTCTTCATCCATGGCGATTTGGGTTTTAAAGCGAGGATCATTGAACAGGTCCTTGACGTTTATGGCGACCTGATCCTTAAAGACCTGACACGCCACCGTGTTTTCCCGCCCGAAATACACAAATTGCTTCTTCTTTACGAGATACTTGCTCATATCAGAGATGCCTTCTTCATAGACGTCAGCCATCATGTTCTCCTGATCAGTGATCACGTAGAAGGTGCCTTTCTCTGCGTCGATTTCCTTCTTGGCAAAGTTCTGTAATGCACAGTTTTTGGTAGAGTGAATAGAGGTCGGTCGTAAAGGTCTCACCAAGATTTCGGAGAGAAGGATCTCCAATGTGTCTGGTTGACTGTAATACTTTAGCACCATTTGGTGTAGTGTGGCGCTAATCGAGGTCTTATGATGCATGAAAAAACCTTCATGATTCTCCTGAATGCACAATCCAATCCAACCGCAGAGGACCACCGAAAGCTTGAGATCAGACTTCTTGTATGGCGGTTGCGCCATGTCCCGATACATTTCGAATACCGCGTACGTTGACAGTTTGGTGACTATGGGCAGACAGAGCACTGGCTTCACGTTGTACTTGTAACTCACACCATCTGGGAAACGCGAGTCTTTGCTGATGTCATCAATCATGACAAACTCCTTGGACCGAGCGACATAGCACGCAACCGACTTGCAGGTCTCGATGTCGTAGTTAATCCGGCATTTGGGATACGTCACGTTCTTCTGATACTGGTACAACTGGTTTCTGCCCAGGTCGACGAAATACAAGCGCATGCCCAATGATTCCGTCAGACTTTTGAGCACGCTGCCGGTTTCGTAGAGCAGGCCGGGAAGATCTCGCTTGTTGGCCAGAAAGTTCTTCATGCTGCTCATGAGAGCACTGGACTTCTTCGTCAGAAAGAAGCTGTAATAGTTTACGTCGCGTCTTACAGAGCCTTTACGTGCCCTGCGCGTTGTGTGAAGAAACGGAGCGATCACTCGTTTGATCATCGCATCTTGGGGTTGAAATGCGATTGCAGACACGGGACGTTTCGAGACCTGGGGCGTTCCATATTTTTTGACGCTTTCCACGCTGACTTCTTCCGAAGAATCACTACTAACAGGTTTGACACCAATAAAAGTCGGTCTCTGAGACATTTTTTAGGATTGTTCTTTGTGATATAAAAATTATAAAGCTTCTCAAAATCTTGAGTTCTGTAATAAGTATATTGACATTGACAAGTTGACTTCTCTCAAACTCAGCACAAATAATGTTGTAAACAATTTGTTTCCTATAAAATCATGGACCAGGAATACCAGTTCATATTCATTGGAAAAGATGAACACATTTTATTGGAAGCAAACTGCACCTATTTCAATCCAGAATGCTTGATCCGCTTCCCCAACATCTCGAACCGCAACATCAGTAATAGGCAACCTTACAGGTTTGTCCGTTTTATAGGAGATAATGGTTTTTGCCCAGGAATCCTTCCGGTACTAAAGAAAAGGGAATCAATAAAATTAGTCTGTACCCATTAGTGTTTTAACTTATACTAACCCTACATTCATCGATCACGGTCTCATATTTGAAACGTGCGTTGCCCTTCGGTGTAACTTCGGCTTCATTCCATAAGGCAAGCTTTACACCCTTGCGATAGGAGTGTTTCGATTGATCATAGTAAGCTACCGTTTTGCGACAATGGAACGTGATATTCTGATGTGCTTTTGAGGAGAGCAGCTGTAGAAACGCTAGCTGCGTGCTGTCCGATTTGTAGGTCATCTTCATACCTCCTTCGACATTTCCCAGCCAAATTTCTGCCTCCTTACCCGTATAGGTAACTTCGGGAGAACGAGTTGGTGATGGAAGAATGCAACTTTCTCTAGTTTCCATACTACAGTGCACTAATATGGAATCTCTGGAATCGCCCTCATTGGGATCTATCCAGTATTGCCCACTTGGGTAATCAGGGTACGCAGCGGCGATATCTCTGCACGTTTTTGCAGGGTAGTTTTTGTCCCCATTTGGTTTACGAAACTTTTCAAACGATGCTTTGAGTTGCTCATAGGCTTTCTGTATGATTTTCTTGCGCTCCTCGTCGGTGATGTCTTTGCCGAAAATACGCATTGGTTCGTCACCCAGAGAATCCGGCCCTTTTTGATTGTTTACCTGTGCATGACTGAGCAACGCCGCCAAGCCTGCTGCATCGTAAGCTAAACCTTCTCCAGTTGGTCCTGGCGGACCTGGAGGGCCAGGTTGACCCGACGGACCCGGTTTTCCCTGCTCGCCGTTACTCCCTCGTGGACCAGCAGGTCCAGCAGGACCTTGTGCTCCGGCAGAACCGTCGCGTCCTGTTGGTCCACGCGGGCCAACATCACCGTCTTTACCCGGTGGGCCAGGCACACCTTGCATACCTTTCTCTCCGCTTATGCCTTGATTACCAGGTAGACCCTGCAAACCTACTAATCCCCGATGGCCTTTCAAGCCTTGCGGGCCCAATTCACCTCGTTCACCTTTAGGACCTTCAATTCCAGGTGGACCAAGCTTTCCAGGTGTACCTTGCGGACCTTCCGGACCTTGTGGTCCTTGTTCGCCACGATGTCCTCGTTCGCCAGTTGCTCCAATCGGCCCAGCAGGCCCAATCGCACCGGTCAAACCCGGTGGTCCAGACGGACCGACGGCTCCATGAAGACCTGTTGGCCCTTTATCACCTGGTCTGCCCGCAATTCCAGGTGGGCCTTGTTTTCCTGGCGCTCCTTCTTGACCATGATCTCCATGTGGTCCAGGAAGACCAGGTGGTCCACTTAAACCAATTGGTCCTGGAGGACCAGCATTGCCTGGTTTACCTGGAGCTCCAGGCTCTCCTGAAACTCCGCGACTTCCTCTCATTCCGGCCGATCCTTGAGGGCCAGGTAGTCCAGGTAATCCTCTTTCGCCTGTAATACCATGCGGACCAACTGGGCCTTGTGGTCCTGCAGGGCCATCAGCACCGCTTTGGCCTTTAGCACCTTCTACACCTTGCAAACCTTGTGGTCCCAAGATGCCGGGTGAACCCGGACGGCCTACATCCCCTGCAGAACCTTTTATACCTTGAGTACCTGGTAGACCAGGCGTGCCTGCGTTTCCAGGCAAACCCGTTGGCCCTTGCTCTCCAGGTCTTCCAGGCGGACCCATAATACCTGCATCTCCTCTAGCCCCACTCTCACCTCGTGCACCTTTTGCACCTTGTAATCCCGACAAACCAACTGGACCGACCTCACCTGGTTTACCAGCTGCACCTTGATTTCCCTGCATGCCTTTGTTGCCAATCAATCCCCGCTCACCTTTAGCTCCCGGTAAGCCAGGAATACCAATAGCTCCAGGAAATCCTTGTACACCAGGGAGACCAACAGGACCCCTTTCTCCCACATTACCTGGCGCACCAATTTCACCAGGTGGCCCGGGTAATCCTTGATCACCGCGTTCAGCCGGTTCACCTGGTGGACCAACGGGACCTACAGGGCCTTGCAAACCTCGCTCTCCTTGACAACCCGATGGGCCTTCTGCTCCTACAGGCCCTAAAGCTCCGCGTTCGCCTTTCTCGCCTTGTGCCCCAGCTAATCCACGTAAACCTGGTAAACCTATAAGTCCAGGATGTCCAGGATGCCCTTTATCTCCCCTCGTACCAGGTGGACCAGGTAAACCGTCAGAACCTTGAGCTCCACCCACACCCTTTTCTCCTGTTGAGCCAGGTTGCCCCAATGGTCCTCGTTCGCCAGGGAATCCTCGTTCACCGCGTTGACCTTCCGATCCTGGAATGCCAATAGGTCCCTGCACACCAGGCTCGCCATCCTTACCAGGTCTTCCCTGTACTCCCGGAGCGCCTGGTAGGCCTTGAAAGCCTCGAGGACCCGGTTGACCAACCGCTCCTCTTTCCCCGTCTAAGCCAACAGGTCCTGGAGGCCCTTGCAATCCCTGAATGCCGTCTTTCCCTGGATCACCGCGAGGACCTGGCGAGCCAGATAAACCAGATTCACCATCTTTACCTGGTAAACCTATCATTCCCTTATCACCCGGTGGACCAATCGGTCCTGGCAAGCCTTGTAAACCAGGTAAACCACTTTCACCTGGCTTTCCGTCGGCACCCGGAATGCCTCTTTCGCCTGGACTTCCTGATTTACCCGTAACACCTGGCCGTCCTGTCAATCCACGTTCACCTTGTAATCCGGTTGAACCTGGTCTTCCAATATCGCCTTGGAGACCTTTAGCACCGGTTAAACCTTGAGGGCCTTTATCACCTGTTTGGCCCTTGGGTCCCATAGGCCCATCAGCGCCGAGTAATCCTCTTGCGCCTGGCTGCCCACGTTCTCCCTGTAGACCTTGCTCGCCATTTGGACCACGCATTCCACGTTTACCACGTTTTCCTTCAGGGCCGACAGCGCCCTGAGGTCCACGAGGTCCCATTGCACCTAACTCTCCCTTGGTACCGACCTCACCTTTGAAACCGCGCTCACCAGTCGTGCCCTGTTGTCCTTTAACGCCAGAAGGCCCAGGACTACCCGCAATGCCGGGAAGACCTCTCGGCCCTGGGAAACCTGGTGGTCCTGATGTACCTTGAGATCCAGTCATACCTTTCTCACCAACAACACCATCTCTACCCGGTTGACCAGGAGGACCATTTTCACCTGGCTGCCCTGGACGTCCAGATTCCCCACGTGGTCCTTGAAGGCCCGGACTGCCCTTTGAACCAGTAGCACCCATATCGCCTTTATTGCCTGGGCTTCCCGGAAATCCAGGCGCACCAGGTTTACCTGTAGCTCCCTACAAATAAACCACTCTTAATTAGTAAACTCTTTTCTTTAAAATTGTGTACCATTGCCCCTGGAATTCCTGCAATTCCATCAAGTCCTCTAGCACCATTCGGACCAGGAGGTCCCTCGCGTCCTCGTTCGCCCCTAGAGCCCGCAGGTCCCATTGGCCCAATTTGGCCTACTGCTCCCATAACACCCATTGCGCCTTTTTCACCAACCAGACCTTGCTCGCCTTTAGCGCCGTCCATACCTTGGAAACCGCGATGACCTTTCATACCCGGTAAACCCGGCATTCCAGATAAACCTCTAGGTCCCGGTGGGCCCACCGCTCCAGGCTGACCAGTTTCCCCATCCTCACCAGCATCTCCCTAAAAGGCAACAGATCTACCAATTATGTTATGTCCCTACATCACCTGCAGATATTACATCTTTTCCAGGTGGGCCAGGCAATCCTCTAGGTCCAATCGGGCCTGCAGTGCCCTGTGGACCAACTTCACCTTGCTCCCCACGAACACCCTGAAATCCTTGCGGTCCGACTAAACCTAATGGTCCTGGGGGACCGCGAGGTCCCGTGGGTCCGACTTGAGCCTGCATATATTGAAATGGCTCCACGGGCAAAGAGGGACCTTTTTCTCCACTCCCTTCCGACAATGCCAACTGATGATAGTACGTTGTCAAGTCTGGTGCAGGACCTGGTGGACCTGGTGGACCCGGAATGCCCGGATTACCAGGCGTGCCAGGAGTTCCAATAGAACCTGGATAACCAGGTTCACCTTGGATGCCTGTATCTCCTCGAGGTCCCGGACTTGGATGTGGTAGGGAACCATCATAAACCACTTAGGACCAAAAATAACACAGAAATCATAATTTACCAAGTAAAAAGAAGATGTACCTCTGAGACAATTTGGAGTTTGTGTACAAGATACTTTTCCATAATTGCAAGTGCAATTGGTGCAGTTCGAAGGACTCCAGTGTTGTCCTTCCAAATAGAATTCGCCTTCATACGCACAATTGAATGTAGAATTCGGTATTAAGGGATCGCGTGTTGGTGTCGTAGACTCGAATTCATCATCAGGTTGTTCATCCGGTGGTTGAGATGTTGTATGCGCTGCAATTATAACTGGCGGAGCATACGATGTGGTTCCTTGAAAAATTAAGCAAAATTGTTTAAGAAAACATGGTTGCTTCCAACAAGAATTTTAAGAAGAAGATGTGATATGCTTTTTTTTCTTCTATTAGTTCGTTTGCTTGACTTGTAACTAAAATTTCAAAAATTTACTAGTTCGAATCTTCTTGCGCACGTATAAATGTTTGTTTTTCCATAGCTTATTGAACTTACGAATAATCCATTGACATTTAGTTAATTTATGCAACGACATGAAAACTATTCTTACATTAATTATACTTCTTTTTTAATTAAAAATTGTGGTTCGATAATCCAAAACACCCTCTAAATTACATCGGATTATGAACGCTCTATTGTAATTTGAAAGAGGAAAGTGCCGAAGTGAATAAC
>JAODFX010029370.1:0-10637 GCA_027580035.1 Dorylogaster longipes | reverse complement strand
TGAAAACGAAAAGAAAGTGAAATTTTTAAATTAGAATATAAGTTTATTAAACAAACTTCTCGTTAGAACAAATATTAGAGGAAGAATGGACTTAGTTTATCTAATATCCGACTTTCTATTGAAAATATTGCCTTGGGGTGGCCGTATCCGGGAGATTTGCCTTACTTCTTTCTACGAGTTCATCGATTCCTTAATTTTTTCGTTAATTTTTGTTTTCATCACTTCTCACCACTTGGGTAACTAATTAAGCAGCTAACTAATTTTAAGATCTTAATTAGAATTATGCTATGTTTAATTCTAATTAATTAATAAGCAACATTTAAGCAAATTAAGAAAAGTAAAAATCTAATTTCAATTCTAATTAATTCCTTTTTTAGTACTAAATTTCATTGTGAATTAATTAGGGAATATAATTAGTTTAAAAATTGGAAATATCTCTATGGTTCAAGTTCTATTTGGGCTAGGGCTGGACTACTATACCTGTACCTACGTTTTACCCTACCCATGCTTAGGAAGGAAATTACTGATATCTCGATGGTAGCGTTGTTGAACTTCCTTTGAGATATGAGAATTTTCGATATCGGCAATTTAGGTATTCTTTTTACTTGTACAGGATTACTAGCATAAGGTGGGACATAAGGTTCTGGTCAAGTCCTGAGAAACGTTTTCAGACGGAAAGTCCTCTTGGCATTTGAAAATTCTAAATTTAAAACGGGGTAAAAGACTTTCCGCCTTTTTTTAGTCTTTCTAAATTTGGTTCTGGTTCTTTAACGAGGCCGAAATCGAAAAAATGCCCAAAGAACTTCGTCTTTAAAACCTTTCTACCGACCTCACCAGAATGTCTCATCTTATGCTGATAACCCTGTATTATACTAATTGTAAGCGATCTTGTATTGTCGTACGTGTCGTTGACGGCAGTTCTGCTTTGTCGGTTGAATCATTTATGCCTGATGTTTATTGACATTTAACGCACTAATTCTAATAAGGTATAATTAGCTCCATCTGATTCTAATTCAAATTCATTAGCTCTTTCATTTCACTAATACCAAGTCTAATTAATTCTGAAATTTCCCACGCCAATTGTAATTCCAATTAATTAGAATTTTAACTAGTTATGCGCTGGACGTTAGGAAGAAATAATCTAGATAATATTATGACAAGAAACTAGAACTCTAGAACGTACAGTAGAAAAGTTTAGGACAGTAAAACTTCTTAAGTTCCCCTCATATGTTGTTGACATCGACGAAATCCTATTTAGTTTGCGTATATGCCTACCTTTTTAAGTTAGATCTTTATATGTTTGGCACCTGTCTATGTTGAGCACGCGAAATGAAGCCTTGAGTACTTTTTCTACCTCTCTATGTTGGACATAACTGCAATGGCCAACATAGAGTCAGCCCAGTCAAATGCAGTAAGTTTGTGTTTTATTGTTCGCTATCTCTCATTTAATTCATCAGTACTAATACAAATGGAATTCCTCTTTAAATGCGAGGAAAATTCCATTTTCCTTTTGCCAGCATTGTTTTGAGCGCAATCTGAATGGTTTATAATACATAATCTTAATATAACACTTAAAAATATATAGTATTGCACACGAACGAAAATTAATTAATTAACAAAAAGAACACATACACAGCGGAATTTCTCATAAAAGCGTTCGGCTTTTTGATGTTCTGATTATCGACGCTCTACTGTATTTACATGTACGTCTGAAATGTGGTTAGCCTTAAAACGGTAGAGTTCCAATTTACTTGCGTTACTGGTCAATAGGGTCTACAGATCTACAATTTGCGGGTTCAATCATTACGTCACGATTAAGAATGTTTACTAGGAGGTGGAGTTAATATTTTGCGTTTCAGGTTCGTGTGGATGAGAGCACGCCAGTCCAATTTACGCGTCGAGATGCACTTTTACGAGCTTTGAACGTCTACATTTTTAATTGTCGTGCATGCTCGACGTATGAGCTTCGGCATACTACCGCACGCTGCGCTGCATTTTAAGCAAGACGAACGCTTTACTGCCTGCGAACGGGGCGTTCGTGGATAATTGTCATGTTTTATGAACGTACCCGCGTACCCAAGCAACTGGATGTGTCGTAATTAATATTAGTCATTATTTCATCTACACCCTGTTCGATCATATACAATTTGCGAGAAGCCGTTCTTTACCCGCCGAACACGCAACGCGAATTTTATGAGATTAGTCGTAAGCCGACTGCGTTAACTGATTAAACTCAAACAAAATCCTTAATTCACTTCTCGATTCAGTTTTGGAATCTCGTATATACATAGTTGATAACAGCCTGTATTTAGAAATCCACTTATTAGAAGGGGAAAAAAGAACGACGCTCTGCCAACATGGGAACAATTGATGAGCATGCATGAAGCTATCGACCCTTTTATACGCCCTTAAATAAGCGAATTTTATCGATGGTATTGTATTACGTTGTGTATTATATTTCCACATTTACTATATATGTGAGAAAGTTGCAAAATGTTTTGTTTTCGACCAACCGATTGATTATTAGAATACCCTGTTGAAAATTTTTTATAATTTTAGTTACTACTCTAATATTGGGAGATTGTTTTGGGTTGACCGACTGTTTTGAATATTTTCGCTCACCAATCCTATATGTGAGAGCTGCACATTGAGTGGCAGACGGTTCATAGATTTTTTCCGTGAATTAATTAAATGTTCGGAGTTTTGAAGCGTATCGACATACAAATTTTGCAGGCAAATATTCTCTGAAACTTTGTGACCTGTCCCCCAGCAAAACATCACCTGTCAAAATATGTTTCGGGATCAGAGTTTTTAATTTCAGATGGATGCATTTTCAGACCCTGCTTTTCCAAATATGTTGATGTTTCTGACAGCTGACAGATTGCGGGATTATGAACCATCAAAAGAGAGGAGCCAAAGACTACTACCGAAATGAAAGTATTAATCAAAAAGTCGGAGTGTCAACATATTGACAGTGAAATATTTCGGTCTTTTTTCATGTTTCACTTTTTTGGTGCTTCTATTTCGGCGTGAAAATGCGCCTCTCATTTATAACAACTTTGGCTATGTTACATGCTCCACTCGTCATCTCCCCAAAGAATTCATCGATCCATTCTCACATTATTTCTTTTACTCCTCTCTCCCCGAAGACTCACCTAAATCATGGATATTGTTTGCTACAGATTTACCGAATCATCCGGTTGTGATTATGGCCTCGGTTTCACACCAGATTCGAGGCTCGCAACCGGTCACAAAGCAAAGTTCTAAAGGAAGGATACTGATAGATGATCCGGGTTTCAACACGTGTGCGATCCGAACATGAAATTCAAACACATGTGCAGTCCAAGAGTTCAGCATGTTTCGACTCGTGTCACATCTCTTTCGCATCACAAAAAAAACATGATCAAATGTTGCTGTTGCTGTCCGCCTTCAACCACACGCATGCATTTTCGTTTCATAACTCTTTGTTGTGGCAGGAGGGGTGTGATTGATGTTGAGTCGTCTCGACTGCGAGAACGTGGGAACACTGCCAAAAACGGTAAAGCAAACACACATACATACAAACACACTGCCTTTGGCAGCACAATTTTGCGGACGTGATTTCCGGAGACGACTACCGAATGGATGGCAGCCGTTTTTGCCGTGCTGCCGAGCTGCCGGCAATCCGGAACCTCGAAGCTTCCACTTCGGATGCCAGTAATCGGAAATCACTCAAAACGTGTTGTTTCGGCCACTCCGCATTCATCCGCATCGGAGGCAGGCAGAAAGCAAAAAGTCGACTTTCTTCTTATACCCATGCATGCCTTACATCTGCATACTTATTCTCTCACACAAACTGTTACATATTAATGTCACGCTTCCTTCTCTCCCTCTTCATTCATATGCATGTCTATATGTTTGCATCTTATTCGTTCCCTTGGGAGACTGATGAAATGTCCATCAGTCACTTTCGGTGCGCTGAAATGAGATGGCGTATAGAGAGCTCAGAGAGCATGGCGACGTGTTGCATTGATGATTTGCATGCTTCCGGTCTGGTTGCAACTCGCAGCATAGAAACGAGCCTGCGTCGTAAAAGATGCTATAAAAATTTTCAGATATTATTTTTGCCCGGTCTCTCAGTTGCATATTTAATTTGTTCCTGCTATCGTGCATTCCTCCACCTCGTTAGCTCTCCACTCAAAAACTAATTCATCCAAATATGAAGCCTCGCAGCGCTTTAATTAATTAACCTCGGAATTTATGTACGTCGCGAAGCGTTATATCACGATGATGAGTCGTTGCTAACGGCGCATAAGCACACAATTTTTCCTCGCTCTTTTATTGCCCGCTGACTCGCGACAGTTTTCACGCATTTTACTCCATTTTCATCTGATATCGTTCGTGCGCGTGGTACTCTCATTATGCTGCCGCGTATTCCCCACAGAAATTATTAATTTAACAAATTGCTGCTTGAAAAGATACAGCCTCACATAGTTATGCACGCTTGTGGCGGAAAACGTTTTAGTTTGCGGTCTTTCGTTTGCTGAATATTCATTATAGAAATAGAATTTGCGTAATTGATAAGTCGATGTAATGCTTGCTCAACTTTCGGACTTCTTGTTAGTCAGCCATTTCGAGGGATATGAATAGAAGCCATTGTTAGTCACCGACTTTTCTCCGCGATGGAATGAACTTTACAGCATTTTTCACTCGTAATATTCCATTGTACGTAACGCGCATTCCTATTTAAATTCTCCATTTCGCCGTTTCGCTGCTCTGTGATTTCTTTCCGCATAATTTCACGCGTTTTTCGAGAACGAACGTTTGAACATTCTCCGCTGCTCGTTTCTGCGTCATTGCATTGTACAATATCCGCCGCATAAATTGCATTTCGGCGTCGATATTTTTGTTTTACTGCTAATCCCCCCACATGCTTGTGGAAACGGACGTTGGGTGTGAGTTACACATTACCATATTCCATCAAACTCAAACAGAAAAGGTTGTTCTAACAAGATTACACATTTTAAAAATGCGTTCTGAAGAACGTGCTAAAATTTTGAGACAATTCAGAACGTATTTTACGAGAAATTAGCCACGTTAGACAAAAAAAAGCGATTGAAGAATACTCAGTACAACCTTAAAATATGTGTCGGCTTGCGAGATTCGTTGGAACACTTTACTCGCCTAATTTGAGGAGCGATATGCGTAAACGCTAAATTGCCGGACGTTTTCCATTTTTGCAGATTGCATTTTTGCACGGTTTCCATCGGCCACGATTTGGCTGGTTGCGAGCGCATCAGAACCGCACCTATAAACTGCCGGGCGTGTAGCTAACCTAAATAAAAAACAAAGAAGCGCACACGCAATAAAAGCATCGCACACCGGCCGGATGTGTGCTCGCCCCGTGCTATTAAACATCGTCTTTTGAAATGGATAGTGCGCACAACGATTATCGATGGGTAAATGATGGTCGTCGTCAACGCAAATGAAGACTTTGCACAATAGATTGCCAACCACGCCCGTGCGCCATCAAAGCCATCCGTTCAAATGCATGCCGTCAGAATAAGAACATCTTAATAATATTTTGACCTCAAAACATCGTTCAGTTATTGTAGACGTTTTAAGTATTTCACCTGCATTGTCGCAGTAGGCTTTTACGTTAATTAAAACGCACCGCACCGGTATATACCGACAACGTTCCACCCTGTTCTGCAATTGAATAGATGTATCAGATACATGTATCCGATCCGCAACTTACATAAGAAACATAACGTAAAATATTGGGTGGAGTTTCGAAAACAAGTTAGGATTTATCTTCGAATTGGCAAAAGATACCCCAAATGAAAACACCGAAGAAGCGTTAATGGCATGGATGACAATGCAAAATTTAAATTATTGAGATTGTAACGCAGAATTGTTATAAAACAAAAGATGATGGTAGTGAAACTATAATATATTCATGTATTTGCTTTAAATTCAAAGAACTGTTACTGTAACAAGCTTTTAACTATACTAATATATAGATTTAAACATTTGCCACCAGTTATCGTTCGTGAATTACTGCAATCGGTTAATGCACCGCCGGAGTCTATGTACCGTTCCAATTAACGTAAATACCTAATGGTGTATTTTAAGTTGCCTAGTGTTCGAAGCTGTTATAACCGCTTAAAAAAGGTTTCCTCTCGAGATCGAGTGTAGCTTAGCATGTTTGTGCTTTGCTTGCGAGCGCTGCGTTCTTATCGGAAGTGGGTTCGAATCCGTATTTCACAAAAAATCTTTTCAGCATTACCCATACATAATCGCTATCATAATTGGCGTTTGTGTGCGAAAATCGCTGATAGAGTAATTTGGATGTATATCCTCCTTGCCGCACGCTTCATTGCGGTTACGGTTGGGAAATGCATTCCAACAAACCTCCCATTTTATTTGCACATCATTTGGTTGGATCGAGAGAGGAACCGTAATTTTTTGTTTAAGAAATGCTTATGTCGGAAATCGATAAAAACTCCTAACAAGCTTTGAATTGCGTAAAAAATATGGGTTAAACGTATGATATAAATTATCCCATGTTTTTGCGCTGCTTGCGTGATGGAAATTCTATTTTATTCCTTGTCTCGGATTTTCGCAGCTCGCGACGTTTGAACAGCATGAATAATTATCATCTCGAGTGTTTACTGTTTCCAAGCGGCTCATTCTAACGAGTGCATGAGTACGTCTGCATTTTGCCGCACGGAAAATCCTCACTCGTTAGTCTTCGGATGAATACGTAAATATTACAGTGCGCAACGGATACAAAGGTTCACTCTGTTGAGTAGCCTGAACACTAACGCTGTTGTATTCGAAATCCCCCAGCAATAATATTGCACGGCTGTAAGCGTGAAGAAGATCCTACTTGTAGACAACTACTGTTTCTTTCTTCTCTTTTTTTCCACATCGGATGCTTTAGGCTGTGGTGTTGTTGAGAGTTGGATGGGTCATAGTCAAGCCATGGCCAACTTATCCATTGGGCTAATAGGGCTATAGCCCAAGAGCGCACCTAAATTTAAAGTTAGATTGCAATTCATTACAATTTTTACGCAATTATTTTAATTAGGACTATACAACTATAGAAATTTCATAAGACGGCCCTGAGTCAAGCTCACACAGCGAGACGTGTTGCTGACTAGAATAATCAACGAGTGAAAACACGCAGGTTGGTAAGGAAAACGAAAAAAGTGGTACATGTTTTCCAACAATCGGCTCATGTAGCTGTACCCAACAACTGTACCTAACGTCTACCATCTACACCAGCATTTAACATTTCGCATCGTTACTTGCACTTCGCATTTTTCCTTTTTGCCTAATGGCATTGCAACTTGTGCTTTTGCAAAACATTGTAATATTTAATTTTCAAAATTAAACTTTAGTATTTGAAAATATTGAATTTTTATCTAGCAGGCTATATTTCTTCATATTTACTTGCGCAAGGGATAAAATGTTGTTCATAACAGCAATTTATCGAGCAACGTTGTTAACAAAATTGATATTGGATCAATGTCGGAAAGTAAATTGACAAGAAACTTGATTAAATCAATCGCAAAATGTTTGCCAAGACAAAACTTTGTCACGACTATTCTTTGAACAATTATTTTATGAATAAAACGACAATAAAAACTTGTCTAACTTGGCCACAGATGTCGAATGCAATAAATATCAATATAAGTAAAACCGATTTTCTTTCTTGATATTAATGGATATTTAGAATTGATAGTTACGATAATAATAGTATATTTTGAGCGCCCAGCAATCTTAGCAAACGGAAAATGGAATTTAACTAGCCTTTAAAGGGTAAAGTAATTTGTATTATCAGTGATGAACGAAATGATAGATAACAAACAACAAAACACAGATGTACTGATATGATAGTTATATGCAAACTAAGTGGGTGCAATACAGCCAGGTGGCCAACTTGACAAATTCTGTTGGCACATTCAATTATGTATTTATTATTATAAATATTAAAAATAAAAAAATTTCTAATTCTCATTTGCGCTTCTGAAATTGTCGGAAATTTCCAAAACAAGAAAATATATTTATATGTTTGTGATAGAAATGATCTCAAAATGTAAACATGAAATAGTCGCCAGTAAAATACAACTTCTCATTCGTGCTGCCATGCAATATTCGGCGAAGCAGAAGTTCGAGGGGTTGGATCCCTTCGGCCTGTGCCCGATCGATTGATACTTTTCGACCATGTATGCATTCTGACTCATAAGATACCTAATATCATAGGCAACCAAATTCACAAATTACATTTATGCATTTACAGTCGATAAAAATTTTAACCTCAAAATTAAAATGGGGACTTCGATATATTTGTATATATCTTCAATCTTGTCCGATTTTATTGTTCGTTCAAAGCGAGATACTTGGCATGATTGCTCCGTTGGGGAGCAATTTTGCCTCGTCCCATCTGTCTACCTACACTCGTCATGCTCTACTTTGCCATTCGGCATTCAGCATTTGGCGTTCACATTGAGAACCTAATGCTCCCCATTGTGAGGGGTGGTAGGTGTGTGACACGTTGATGGGTATTAGCGTCATCGTAGTAGAGCTATCTTGAGATAATGCCTCTCCTAGGTATTTCTGTATTCTGCCATTTGGAACGTTCCTCGGTGAGTGTGTGGGTTGGTGCATTTGGTAGAAAGTAGCAGCGGAAAGGAGACCGAGGTGGAAGCAAAGGATATTCGTGTTTGTAAGCCGACGAGTGATGTTTGGATGGAAGGAAAGTCGGGAACTTGGAATTATTACCGAACGTCGACGACAGATATCCCTTCAGCGGCAGCCGATGGCATTTTCCGCGGAGGGACTTCTACAGTTTTACCTTGTATTTCTTACAATGTTACGACGTTACATTTGAAACTTGAATGTGAACGCTTCGGGGCGAAATCGATAAATTTCCACGGATTTTGCACGCATATTTATTCCGCCGGTTATAAAAGAACTCAGAAGCTACATGATAAACTAGAACGCAAGAGGAGATAGTGCTGGAGCGACACTCGATTTCAATAACGTATTTTGCGCTGCGGTTTTTCGATATTTTCGTCGTCAAGAGGCTCCTTTCCGGGAGCTGCACACGTGCCTGCCGTCGATTGTAAATCCCCTCGTTTTGGACGACGCTGGATGTGATTTCCGAAGGAAAGTGGAGGAGCTCCTCGTGCGGATTTGAGCAATTCAAATGATTCGAAATGAAGGCTTACGACCAGCACATGGGGTTTTCTCGACGATGTTCGGATTTGATTCATGATTTCGTTATTGCTTTATTTACTTCGATGCTGAATGTTTTGCATCCTGTAAATGACTTCGAAAGTTGCCGGCAGCTTAAGGTTATTCTAAAATATGGAGTTAGTCAAAATAAAAACTTTTCAATCGCTTTCTTGACGAACGTTCATGCAAACCTCCAAACCACAACTCCTGTAAATCAAGATTGTCAAGTTTATTCCATCAGAAGCTTATTTATGCATTAAATAGTCAATAGAAATAATAAACCTCAGTTAATCTTTAAAATTATATAAAAAAATATTCACGGTTTGTATTCATGAAATTCAAATAACAAGCCAATTTGTTACTAGAGAACGGATGCTAACCACCTAACTTCCTAACTCGGACATGCTATTTATTTTCATTATTTCCCAATGTAATATTTCAATCAAACTTTTCTCCAAAAAATATTTAGGGTTTTTCATAGCATTTCTTATATCAAGTGTGATCTCGCTAGAACAATTTTAAACTCTTGTTATTTTTCATCACGTTTGCTTGCCTGCAACCGCCTTCAGCTACATGTCGTTTAATCTCCTCCTTCAAGAAGACGACCACACTTATCGTTGTTGCGTTCGTGCATAACAGTTGCACGACACGAAGAGCACAGCTGACCAACGAATTGCTGAAACTGTCGCACGTCAATTAAAACTAATTACTTTCCATTCCGACACTAAATTGCGGAATGGCCAAAGTTAATTGCTCGAAAAACACGAGGCCTGCGCATAAACGGCGCTCCATCAATATTATACTGGGCCAAACAAAGTACAACTTTGACAGTTTGACGATCTCGCCCATTATTGGCCCGTGCGCTTGTTGGCCGAGCGCAAACGGCTCGCAAACAAGCAAAATCTGCTCTTTAAACGATCCAACGTTCCTTCGTACCCCATGTGTTGTAGCACACGCTCTTATTGTGGACGCTCGCAACCCTCGTGATTCGTTCGTGCGTTGTGGCCACCATTAAGTGCTACAGTTGTGTCGACTTCAGTGTTTGCTCGCCACCTCAAATCGGTCACATCCAATCATTCCGAATTGTTAAAACAACATCGCCGATTGCCGTTTGATATTTGTTCGACGTGCGATCCAATTTGGCCGGCGTTTGCTCTAAATGACTCTTGACATGCTTCGGAGTTTTTCTTCTCTCTGATTGCAAATTGTCGCCGGATACCGGCGCGGCGAACGATGAAAAATGTAGATTTACGAGTTGCCGGCTTAATGAAATTCCAAGCTGAGTTGTGCTTAACTCCGCCAATCTGCAACGTGTCGCAATTTTCGCCTTCCTGCTTCGACGCCGAGGAGAGCCAGTCAGCGTCTTTCAATTTCGCTGATACATTCCGCGGAAAATCTGTTTTCATGCTTCC
>JAODFX010029039.1:0-10653 GCA_027580035.1 Dorylogaster longipes | reverse complement strand
GGTACCATACTGGCGGGGATGGGGTTCAACACAACACGCTGCTGCCCCAAGTCCTTGCCAACATGCTGCCATACCACCTCGACGTAACGCACAAAGTACGTGCATGGCACGCGCTTCCACTGGAGGAGCATGTTCATTGTTTCGGAGTCTTTTTCATTGACGAAGCGCATATGCGAGATTACCAGCTTCCACGACGCCGCGTCGCCTACGTTATAGAAGTTCTTCAGCGTACGATTGATGATGAACTTCTGCAGTGACTTGTTCCGTTCATGTTCGCCGGCATACTGAAGAGCAGCACAGCGGCTTGCTGCATTCGGGAGAGTCGTAGCGAAGAAGAGTGCCCGCTTGCGCACAGAGACTGAACGCTCACGAAGGTGGCGCAGTGGTTCTTCCAGGTCGCATTCCCGCATGTTATACAGGATCACAGTGAGCACTGGCAGTGCAGCGCTGAAGTAGTCTTTAAAACAGAAGCGTAGAAGCAATGGCAGGACTACGTGTGGACGTGTTTGATTACGCAGTGACGCGACTACTTGTTCATGCAGCGAAAGAGTCGCTTTGAAGGTTTCGTCGTAGACGTTCACCTCGCCTTCTCCCGACGGCAGATATCGGCTACTGTCGCTGATTATCTCCATAAAGTCCGCACGGTAGGAGAGTGTCAGCAATGAGAGATGCTGTCGAGTTGAGTTGACACTTTTTGATTCTTCTATGGACTTCAGCGAATCCTGCAAGTGCTGCAAGGCTTTCTCGTGGAATCTGCGCGGCAGAGAAGTGTAGTGCAGCTTGCTCATTTCGTACATGAACGGTCGCACTTGATAGATGCGAGTGCACTTCTCAAAAAACAGGTCGATGTTCTTCTCCAGGATGTCGATGCGATGCTTCAGCAGCCATCGCCACACCGACATATGGTCTGCAAACTTCGACAAGTATGACTCGATAATTCGATCTTGGATGCGACGTTCGTCGTCACTTTTGGCTGGAAAAGTCAATAGGGCCACGCCATATGAGTCATCATAGTAGTAGTACGTATGCGTTTCGTCCTGGAAAGCCAAATCGATGACATCGGGAAACTTGTAGTAGGAGATGGGGTCTTCAGGAAACTCCTTGTTCCACTGCTGCAACGAGAGGAGGAAAGACTTTGGCCAGTGCTTCACGCCATCCTCGTCGGCATACAGCTCGGCACAAACTTCGGGCAAGTGTAGAATCATCCATCGTCGCAAGTCCTTGTTCATGCGCGGCAATGAGAAATACTGCTGGCCTGTGTTCTTGACGAATTTCTTTAACTCCGGCATGCACTCCATGCCTTTACTGAACTTGTAGTTGAGTTCCTCTGCAAGCATGTCGTTCATGGAGAACGCGTACTGACTGAGCATCTGCTCAGTCAGAATCAATTCGTGCAAGCACTCCCAGACCTCCGCACTCAATTCGTGCATTTTGTATTGCCCCTTGAGGTATTCAAACACGTCGCCACGGATGGATGATTGATCATTCTTGTGCCGCTGATTGAAGTATTGCAAAGCCTGGAGGAGCGCTGTCTTGTCCTTGTGATGCTTTGCGCATCGGAACAACTTCAGAATCAACTCACAACGCGCGTTAATATCAGACGTCAAGTTAATACGCTCCTTGATCAACGGAAACGCAACCGCCGGAGCGAGATACTCCAACATTTCGTTTTCTTCCATGCCGAACTTCAGTATGTCCTCCACCGACAACAACTCTTTCACATAGTAGTCGATTTTATATTTGCTTCCATCCTTGTTCGAGTACCTTGAGTAGATGCTACAACCGTACTTCTCTTGAAAAATACTCGCCATAAAACTACCGCGATTTTCAATTGGGAGCAATTTCAAATCGATCCGAATCGCATATCCACTAAACTCGTCTATAAGCTTGGGTAGTTTGTTCAGAATGTATATTCGAAACTCATCTTTGGTGAGCAAATTGTATAATAGCATAGGCTTCGTAAAAATCTCATATTTACCCGGTTCTTTAAGGAAGTCTGCTTTACTAGCGCGAATAAATTGCTTGAACCCCCGTTTACCAATCTTGGGAATGCCATATTTGAGCAGCTGACAAAACGCTTGGATGTCTGCTGTTGATAAATACTTGGCGAGTAGCGGCTGATCCTCAAACTGGCTCTGGCCATACTTGGAGCATTCCGCATAGTAGAAGAGCAGGAAATCAAGGCCAAATCGTTGGTGCAACTTGATAAGCTGTCGCTGCTTCAGGATAACGCGATAGCGCGTGAGAACATCGCGTATGAAGACTTCACCGCACACGTGGAGCAATGACTGAGCTGTGATGATGCCATACTTGTCCAACACTCGCGTGAAGAATGCTTCTCCCACGTCATCCCTGCAAATTGTCCTGGCTAAATTGTTTAGGCATATGTTTCTCACAATGCAAGAGACGTTCGGGAAGAAATCCGTGATGAAGTAATTAACATCCTCGTCTCGGAATATAAAAGGCCGGTGCTTCATAACTAGCTTGTTAAGCACATAATCACCTTCAAGTATGAGCTGTTTAAGTTGATCCACCTGTTCAAACTTCAGTAGCAGCTTTGTATAGAATAGCTCTTCCTGTCTGTGCTCGCATTTCAAGTGCTGGAGTACGTGTTGCCTTTCCGTCGGGTCTGTAAGAGCACTGAGTTTGTTCATGTAAATGAAAAAATTCTTCTTGTGCTCTTGAATACATGTTCCACCAAGTTGATTGAATTCATGGATTAATGAAGCCATCCTCAAACAAAACGTGTCTATAATACGAGAACCTTTTGTTTAGATATTGCGCAATCATCGCGTGCGATTTATTGATCTGTAAGGTTATGACGTAGCTTACCGGATATTATCCACACTGTTACCCGGAATGCTTAACCATTACTGGCACAGAAGTAACCAATGCGTTCTCTGCAATATTTACTTACCATCTCCCTCTAAGCATGCGATTGGCTCGAATGAATGAGTCACGAAAGTCCCCAAGGTCTTTGCGCCTGCGCAGTTGGACGACACGAAATCGATGCGTTGTATATTGCACGCAGAACAAATGACAAACAACGTTTCGCTACGAATTTATTCATAGAAAATCAACCTGCACGAGAGATACAGTATCACAACATCAAATCAGTTTCTTGCCTGCAAAGCAACCGATCAAGAGTAACAATTCGTGTCTGCTGCGTACTTAATCTGTCTTTAGGAAGTTGCAATGTGAATTGAAAAGCACTGAAAGTGCAATGTGAGTGCGCATGTTTGCTTTTGTCGTATTGCACTGACAAGAGACGTGTATATTTAGCGAATTAGTCAAAGTCGCCTACACAGTAGTAATTCGATTGCCGAGCGTGGCGTGAGAGAACAATAAATAGGAAATTGTAGAACGCATCATCAAATAAAGCGGATGTTTTTTCATGAGTTGCTGTTGTTGTTGAAACAAATGCTGGCGCAAGCTACAATAGCATTGCAACCATTGCCGGGTAGCCGGCCGGTGATTATTGCACGTGGAACAGAGAGGAATACGTTAATAGGACGTCGTGCTAACGGCGACGCTCTTTACATGCGTGCCTTCCTTCCATCATGCTGCGTGTCAGTCACCGAAACAGAAAAGATAGAAATTGGTAATTAATCGACATGCGAATGAAAGTAAATCAAAATCATTATATACAAGCCTCGAAGTCAACTTCGTTCCCCCTTGCGACTGTTGAACTCTACTCCGCCAAGTAGCCATTTATCAACTCAATTATTTACAACCAAGCTCACGAAGAAGAAGTAAAAGAAAGGTTCCAAAAAGAGGACAAACTAAAACATATGTACATAAACGAAAAATACAAACAAGAGAAAGATAAGTCACAACTTCGGGATATTGTGGTAGGCATCTAGCAGTAAACTCTAAAAAATGCTGATTACAGATGTATAGTAAACAATAGCATTTTTATTTCAATGTTTATCAATAGATATAAATAATATTCAAATAACAAATATGTGCGTGTAAACTGTGTGTGTAACTTGATGATAATAGGCTGCATATGAATGATGCATATTTAGTTTCCATCCACACGACTCGGTTTAAAGTGTGTGGTGTGTGTGTGTGTGTGTGTGTGTGTGTGTGTGTGTGTCTTATTTAGATTACATTGCGTAATGCAAAGAAGCGTTGTTAAACTTTATGTCAGCGTCCATAACGTTAAGATTAAGTAGTGACCTATTAATTTACTTCCTACCTCGCCTCGGTATTGACATTTGTTAGGTTGGAACGCTAGTGACTCGCTTGCAAATTGCAAATTTTGCAGAAGCAGTTACGTTACGCGTTTAGAATTGCACTGATATTGACAAAGTGAGTTTTCGGGAACATATCGTAGGCAATAGAAACATCGCCAAGCATTGTTCCGTTTCGTTTATTTCGTGTGTAGTTTTGAAATGGAATGTACAAAATTCAAAACGTTTCCAAACTCGTTCGTCCGTCGAAGCACGTCTGAACATCGTCGCAATTACTCCTTTTAATACTAGATGAATACGAAATTAAAGAACTAGGATGATGATCAAACAGACGCCAACGAATTTCAGTAAAATCATATTTTCCTATTAAAAGCGCGATCAATGCGTTACATAATATCCGATTTTGATTAATATCCATAAAAATGTGAAATGATATAGAGGATCAAGCGAACCCCTCGTAATACTTCTCAGGAGTGTCCAGGTCCTGCACCTGGCCAGCATTTCCGTGGGCTGTGTGCGTGCGTGTTCTTTGTGTAGATGTGTTTGTGTTGTGTGGAAACTAGAAAATATTTAAGAGCTTGGTTTGTTTGGCGTAGGTGAGTGGATTCCGAGGGCATTAAACAGTTTCGTTTTGAGGCCGGCCGTCTTTTCGCCGTCCAGCGATCGGGACGTATTGCTCTGCCAAAAATGAGGATGTTGTCAGAGACGAGACGGGGTAGCAAACGAACAATATGTGCACAAACGGAAAGAGAGTTAAACCAAACGAAACGGCAACCAAACGCGCGACAACCCGACGGAGACTTTGGCGAAACCCCCGTGCAGGTTGCTGCGGGTGCAAGCGAAATCATGAAAAAGTGTCGCACACAACTGAGCCACTACGCAGCCTAATTGTAAAGTGCTGTATTGGGCATTGTACTCGAACGAAAAGGTAATCAAACAAAACGGACATCGAATGGCCGACTAGAGTTGATAAATGCTTCGCTAGGTTCACTACCGTCGTCACTGCCGCAGCGTTCGGCCCACAAGATGGCGACTTACCTCATCGGTATCGAAAGACATGTCAAGGGATTCTCGTGAGCCGCGCCGCGACGTCCGCTCCTTCGCCGAGCTCGACTTCCTCCCCGAACCCATAAATGCGGCCATTCGGGACTGCTTAACAATGTCTAACGCCTAAAAACGCTCACATTATTCCACCGGTCGATCAAACCTTCGCAGCGTTTGCAGCTCGCTTGAGAGCAAGCGTGTGAGTGCGGTAGGTGGTCAACTTACTTGTTGCACATGCTGCGGTTTAGCGTAGCGTAAAAGAAATGAACGGAACAGATCGATTAATAACAAGCGAAAGTAGCGCGTGGCATCATCGGGAGGAACGCCATCGTCCAGCGGTCCAGGTGTGAAGCAGGGAAAGGGGCGAGGATAGAAGGATGAGACGTACCTCTTTGCGCGAGCGCAGCGCGCAGTCCTCCAACGTCTCCGCCGCTTCGTACTTGCCCTGGCGGCGATACAAAGCGCCCAGGTTCTTGAGCGTTGTGGTGACCGTTGGAGAGTCCACCTTGGCGGCCTTGTGCCAGCCGCCGTACTCTCCGTACGGGGCGTTCTCCCGATTGCGTGCCTTGTTCTCCTCGCGCTCCTCGGCCACCTGCCAGATGGGCTTGTTGTCGCCTGCGGGCGGGCGCACCGAGAACAGAACGCCGAAATAAAGCGACGCACGCAATCGTTGCAGCGGCCGAGAACGCGGGTGTCTGCGAGGACCACCAACAAACCTACTAACAACACGTCTACTGCACATGCCCACCAACGTTTATTTGGAGTTGCAACACGCACCCAACCGACAACACAACACACACAGGACGATATCGAACAAAGGTAGACATGTGAGTCGGTGGGCAGTCGTCGCTGGAAACCATGCAACGAACAGATGAGCGCCGATGCGCTCGTCCGCATATAACATCGATAATCACACTTAAGTCTAACGTGCGAAAATTACAAATACTGCTTTGTACACGCCGGCGAGGAGAGAAGTTTACTCGCTGGATGGTGCGCTTGCTTGCTTACCGTCAATCGTGCCGAACTCACGCTCGTGCGCCCGGTTGAGGATCTGCTTGTAGAGCACCTCCGCCTCGCGGTACTTGCTCTGCTTGAGGTAGCACGACGCGAGGTTATTTTTCGTCTTCGCGACGTTCGCGTCGTCGGGGCCCAGCCGCTGTTCGTAGATCTCGAGCGCACGCTGATAGTACCTCTCGACCTCTTCGTACTTCCCCTTGAAAGAGAGAGAGAGAGAGCCAGGCAATGTGGGAATCTGCAGGGAGACGGAGGGAGGTTACGCACCTGGTTCTGGCAGAGCAGGGCGAGATTGTTCAGCTGCTTGGCGACGTCAGGATGCTCCCGGCCAAGAACCTTCTCGCGGATCTCCAGCGCACGCTTGCAGAGCGGTTCGGCCTCCTTGTACTTGCCCCGCTTGCCGTAGAGCACGGCGAGGTTGTTCAGCGTCGCCGCAACGGCCGGGTGATTCTCGCCGAGCGTCTTCTCGCGTATGGCGAGCGCATCGTTGAGCAGGTTCGCCGCCTCCTTGTACTTGTTCTGGTCGCGGTAGACAAGCGCGAGGATGTTTAGCATGGTGGCGACGTCGGGGTGGTCATGGCCGCTCGTCTTCTCGAGATCCTCAAGCGCTTGCTTACAGAGCGGCACGGCGACCTCGTAGCGCCCCTGCGACGCGTACTGAATAACGAGGTTATGCAGCGTGCGCAACCGTGCCGGAATCTCGTAGCCGGCGTTCACCTGCTGCGCGAGCTGACTCGGCGGCGTCGGCGACATGTCTGCAAGAAGTGCAAGCACCAAGAAGACGAGTTTACACCGCGCGCTGCAGGCGACATACTATTGCGCTCCTCGGCGTCGTCGTCGGAGAAGAGGTCGACGACGGGGTCGGTCTTCTCCGTGCGCGCCTGCTCCGCCTGGCCACCATCATCGGCGCTCGCGTCCTGATCGTAGCGGCTCACCGACGCCATGAACTCGAGGTGACGCTTCTCCTCCTCGAGCTGTGCGACCGCCTGCTCGCTCGCCTGCAGGCGTTGCTGCGTCGACGCGAGCTCGTCGCGCAACCACGCGTTCTCCTGGCAGAGGCGACGCACTTGCGTGCGCAGCTTCTGCTTCTCGGCCTCGACCATCTGTAGGTGCGAGGCGAGCGCCATGATGACCTGCGCAAATCAACATGAATCGTGCTCCGCGGAGAGGACCTGGTGCTATGCGTACCTGCGCCTCGCCCAGGCCCAGCTCGATCATCTCGGCGCTCTGCTGCACGAGGCCTGCGCGCTCGTTGGCGATGGGGTCGGGCGCCTCGTGCAGTCCATGCAGGATGCCGGCGTGCTCGGAGCGCAACGCCTCGAGGCCCTGCGCGACGGTGCGCACCGCCTGCACAATCTCCTCCTGGTTCATTGCAGTCATCTTACCGAAGCTCTCGATTTTCTTGCTGCAACCAGCGAACATCACGCTTGAAACGACACCTTTCACGCACTTCGACAAACTTGCTCACATTCGGTATGCGTTAATCGTCTTCGACATGACGAAATCCGGTATGAAGTCAAAGCGCGAATTAGTAAAATAGTTATTTGATTGCGAGCCCGTTCATAAATGCGCGATTGTAGCAAATGGTAGCAAAATAGATAAATATCACAAGCGTTACTTAGCTGAAAATACGATTAACAATGTGTAGTTAGATGTGATTTTGACCCTCGTCGGTGTTCATTCCAGCGTGTATTTTTACAACCATACAAAAATAGTTTGCGCAGTGGTTTTGCGCGTTCTGCGCGTCGACGGCATGAGCACACGCGCGACCGCAACGATGACGAATTCGATACTTTGCTACAGCTCAACCTCGTTCGTGCTTCGCGTCGCCGCAGCGCCACTCATTGCGAATTGATTACACGAATCGATACGAGACGCGCACTCACAATGGGGATCGATAGCCGCTGGCCGAAGTGAATGCGTTTCGCGACGCGGCGGCCGGTTTTCGAAGGCAAAAGATGCGGGCGGCGACCGCGTCGTCCGAACGCTGTCGCCGTCGAGGATGCTCTCACGGCCTGCACCACGCTCGTTTCGTGCGGGCGGCGCTGCTCGGTATTGATCGAGGAGGCGCGGCGCCGTGCATCCTTCAGCGGCTGGCGGCGTGCTGGCGTCGAACTGACGCGAACGCAGCGGAGAGAGCGTCGCGACGCCGCCGGCGAGACGGCGAAAAATCGACCAACGCGACCCCCCACCCACCCGTTATTCACTAAATGATCCTCACAAGTGATTTCATATTGCCACACTCGTAACTAAAAACCACAACCACCTACATATTTCTATACACTCAAGTGAAATCATTATTTGCAAATACAACTTACTCCTCAATTAAAACAAAAGATTTCTTAACAGAAATATTAATTGTATAAATAAACTCCTCGGTGAAAATTCAGGGCAAAGACCCTAGAACATTACTCTGAAGGCAATCTATTAAACATGCTTGCTAATTATGCCCAGTTGTTGCAATTTGTCCTGGTAACAAACCTTGTAAGATTCTGATATAGACTATTAGTATCATCACTATTTTTAGTTCAGTTCTATTTATATATCATTGTTGCAAATATGACAAATAGGGCAAATATCTCATATTCCATTAATATTCGTAGAAATCTCGCTCAAAATTTGGCAGACTCTTCAATAACAAACACAATACATCAGAAAGTTAAACAGCTCTTAAAAAATAACTTTGACAATGACGAACTCTTTCGCTGATTTAGTAAACTTAGTTTAAAACTTCTGCTATGAACACCACATCGTAATGGCTCTGAAAGTAATCTATGAAATGTGCGTTGACGACTCTTGTAGTTTATTTCCTTTCGCACTCCATCCCTTGCAAGCACGACCCAACAAACTTAAATGCGAGGCAAAGTTTGTAGGAGTTGTCGGTGTCCGTAAATTGTTCGTTTCCGTAACGTGCGCTCTTGTGCAAACAAATTTGCAACGGTGCTTACGTACCTACGTGCTTGCACCAAGTCGACATACACACAATTTCGCAACACGCCTACTTAAAACTTCTTCGATTCGCCCGACGACTTCCACAATAATAAATTCACGCCTGATAATAATGCCGTGCCACCAACCGTATGGCAAGTTTAATTAGGTGCTAGCTGTAGCTTTCCGTTTTGCATACCGAACTTGCACGTGATTGAAATTGTAATCGCTTCCTAGCAGTTTGATGAAAAGCACGTCGTCGTGTAATACTGACACAGTATGACTCTTCATCACACCAACTTTGGAATTATGAACTGTCTTATAAAATTGCAGTTGGAAACTATATCTTAAAAAGCAAAGCAAAGCCATGAACAACTGATCTGGTTTCAATTGACATTCCATCATCTAAAATTACATCCTGTAATTAATCCAACCTTTCAATTCTCACTTGTCTCCTTGAAACTGTTGAAACATAAAATGACTGGCCAACTTTCTTTTATCGGATTACCAACAGCACTAGTAAAAAATGTACAAATTTCTCCTGCAATTACGTCGCGTGCAAAAGTGTGTTGTGCACACAGTGCATGTGCTTCATGAATGCCTTAATGATATAACATCAAGCAACTTCTAAACATATGTAACTTTCTGCTTCCAAATGTGCTTTACTCCTCCGATAAGCCGATTGCCTCTCTCCAAACGACCGACTGACGTCATTGCGTGCACGCATGAGCGACGCTCCTCTGTTCTGTTCACCTGTCTCCAACGTGCACTTGTTTCCTCGTTTGTTCTCGAACTTTCTACCTGGCGAGCTTCCGCGCTGACCGATGCGAAAGGCATCGTACGTTTACCCTTGAAAACAGCTCGTTATAAATCTCAATGAACAGCGAAGCGGCGCTGCGTGCGGCCGTCGAGCGCATGCGAAAATGTAAATAAACGACACTCACGTCTAGGACATAAATGCACTGTGCTCGCCGCTGGCCTCTGTGTCTCGCCCCGCTGCTATGGCGATGATGAATTGCGGACGACGTGCCGTTGGTGCAGCACTCGAATCACAAGATCACGCGTTCGAACTCCGTCACGGCGCATTCACGAGCCCAGTAATTGTGGTTGGGATCACGACGACGAAGAGCGCGCATACACACTGCCTGCAACGAATCACAATATGGCGTCGGATGACATATGTTGCGATGTTGCGCCGCTCAGCACTATTCTCCAACTCGCCACTTACTCTGAACATAGGCAGCCCAGCATACACCTATTTCATTTGCTCAGCTGACAATTCTTTATTGCATTTATTGTAGTCCTTGCAGTCTTCGCAGTCCTTACAGTCCTAGAATTCCGGCCATCGCGACTCAATTGTAGTGAAGTTAGCTCACACCAGCTTCCTCAAGGTCATCTCCCCAGCCCATAAGAAATACATTGGCATCTGACAAAAACCTTCCTAACATTGTTATCCGATATGTGGTGTAGC
>JAODFX010028929.1:0-10657 GCA_027580035.1 Dorylogaster longipes | reverse complement strand
AATAGCATCGTTTTGATACCGATATAAATTTCCGCTTGATTCATCTGTGAGATGCAGAACAAAATTCTTACAAAATCAGTCTTGGTCTTGGTCTTGCAATAATTATGCGGTATTGCCAAAAATCAAGACCAAACCAAAGACTGTAAAATCAAGACCTATTTTGGACAACACTAAGTTTGAGGAGTTTCCTTATTATCCTCCTCTTCAGTATGAACTATAATCTATTCTTCGTACTGACGCTTTAATTGGGAAATCTCTGCTCGTTTAAGAACGCAATCAGCGAGAAGTCAGTAGACAAGTCGCGGAGTAAGAAGGAGCATTGGTTGGACTACGCTATTCCGACCTATGGGGAGTCCCTGGTGAACGACATCAAAGCGACACTGCGTGTTCTACTTCTATTCATCCCGTTGCCTGTCTTTTGGGCACTCTTCGACCAACAAGGCACCGGCTGGACGTTCATGGCGCGCCGCATGGACGGCGATCTGGGCTTCTACACGATCCTACCCGATCAGATGCAGGTTGTCAACCCGATTCTGATCCTGATCTTCATCCCGCTGTTTGACATCGCCATTTATCCGTTCCTGGCTCGGCTCAATCTGCTCAAGACGCCGTTGCAGCGTTTGGTCATGGGTGGTTTATTAGCTGCGGTTGCATTCACCATTTCGGCCGGAATCTCCATCGCTATTGAGGCGGAAAGTCCCGTGTTGCCCAAAGCGGGTAGTGGACAAGTGACTTTCTACAATTTCAACGATAAGATTACGTTGGTGCACCCCAACAAAAGCGAATTTCAAGTGCCCAAAATGGGTTACGTCCTACTGGACGAACCAGTGAATGGGACCAATCAGACATACACATTCACGGTAAAGGAAGGAAGTGCATTGCCAGAGTTTGCATTTACATTCCAGAATAAGAAAACAATCGGATACTATTTGCCCAAAGGCGCAAAGACCCCGATATGGTTTGAAGATTCACTTGCTAAGCAAGAGCAAGGACTACCAGCAATCACGGCTTTAATTAACTCCAATGACAAACAGTATAACGTTAGTTACATTAAGGACAGCACGCAAGAGAAGGTTCCGCAATTCAAAGTTGCAATGCCTTTGAAACATCCTGGCGAGTACAGGGTTAAAGTTGGGGACTACGAATCGGGAACGTTTGAATTCCGTCTTGGAGGAGTCTATACCGTCCTCATCAACATAATCGATGATACGAACATGGTAAGTAAATGCTGTTTATTGGCGAGTGCTTCGAATAAATTGAATTTTTGATCTGCAGGAGGTTTCATCCATACTCATAACTCCTTACAACGGTGTGCACATGTTGTGGATCCTTCCGCAGTACATTGTAATTACTGCGGCGGAAATTATGTACTCGATCACGGGCCTGGAGTTTTCCTATTCGCAAGCGCCTGCTAGCATGAAATCGGTGCTGCAGGCCTGCTGGCTGCTAACCACGGCTTTTGGCAATTTGATCGTTGTCATCATCGAAGCGGTTGAACCGTTCGAAGCTCAATCCAACAATTTCTTTCTCTACGCCGTGATTATGGTTGTCGACATGTTCATCTTCGCATTGCTGGCGATGCGGTATAAGTACGTTGCTGCAAACCAAGAAAACTCGCAAGTCGAAAACAGTGGAGTTGAGAATAACGGTTATAGTAGTGGTATTGAAAAGCAGCCAAGAACTGAGTGATCTTAATATTCCATAATGTAATTTTAAATGACAATGTGTGTTTCTTGTTTATTAAAACCAAGCTTAGATATTTTACATCTTTAGTTAAAGAAAGCCTTTTCCTCGTTATTTTGACATGTTAGCGGTAATTCCTGTTATCCTTAAACTCATCATTAATAATAATACAAAACCCAGAAGAAAGAATTAAATGTGATACGACATCTAGAAAGAAATTGAAGTGTCAAATGCAAATATAAGAAACATTTAACAATAAACTGGGTTTAGAACAATATTTCTATTCTATGTGCAGCAATGAATTAGGAAGGGCTCTTGTTAGAACGTTTTGCATCATTGATAGATAAAATAGATTAGTAATGTGAAATCAGGCGCATTTTCCACATCGCCTCCGAGAGTGACAGTGTCTCAGTCACCAGCCTTATGTCTATATATGCCCCATTCATTTGCAGTTAGAAAACAAGCGCACAGCTCATAAACATGCTCCTACAAATAGTATGCTTAGTGATAACTGGGTATCGTTCATATGGAGGATTTTTGGAACAAAACGCCACGCTCATATGAGAAACTAATGTACTAGACTAAAGTGAACGGAAGTTAACGTAAGTGTCCTGCTGAATATTGCGATAGTCAACAGCTACTAGGTAGCTCTAAGCCTACGCAAACTCACAAATTTGTTTCTAGTAGTAGTATGCGATCTCATCATTATAAACGAGCAACAGCTACTTACTACTGACATACAGAACGGGTAGCATTCGGTCCGTCGACCGATGTTTGTCACTCACTAAACAAATGTCTAATTGAGAAGTATAATTCAAAGTTTTCAACATTTATCAAAGTCAATAATAAATATTAATAAACTCATTCCATACTCGTATTATTTGCGCTTAGTGTTTCTCGAGTTTAAAAACAATTGAATTGAATCTACATTCAACGGTTAACAAGACTTCATTCCTGTCTACGTTTTACTACTACATTAATAAAAAGAAAATATTGGACGTTTTTTTAAATATATCGTTTATTTCTCCAACACACATCAAGGTTCAGTTCAAATAGGAATAATTTTACGGGAAAGGAATCAGCCTCCAATGCCATAAAGTAAATATTCAACAACGGATCTCCTTTCACAATCATCTAAATTTTCTGCTATCGAAATTTGTTCGTTGGCGTCTGCTGCTTGCATCACGCGACTTATGCTCTCAGTGCTTGGCTGGAAACTTTTACAGCTCATTTCTCTCAAGCATATGTCGTGGTAGACAAGAATTTTATTGTGGAAGGTCACATAAACGAAGCACGTAACGGGCTTCTCGCCAGCAACCAGAGTGTAGTAACCGCTCGCGAACGCTTGCACGGATTCGCCGTGCTGAAAGCGCACCACCTGCTTCTCCTGATCTAGTATGTACGTATGGCCATCCCAGGAACACGCAATTAAATCATCGGCCCCATTTCCCGTCACATCCAGCTTCGTTAGCGCAAAGATCTGGTGGTCAACTGCAATGGCCCTTTAAGGAAACACAAACAACCATTTTGTATCACCAATGCAGTGCTTAAATGCAAATACCAACCATAGAATCACTTCATCCTGCACCAACATGATGGTTCCGTCTAAGGTTGCGACAGCATATGGCGCACCATATTTTCCATCATCTTGCGAGCTTACTGCGAGATCACCGACGATTTCCGTCGATATATTTGGATTGCGCATGCGAGATAAGCCGAGGAATTGGTAATCGATCGCCGAGCCTGTTAAGCGCTCGCTGATCGCTTTATTCGTTTCGGTCTGCTCCTCGGTGTCGTCGCTTTGGTGTCGAATGCGCATAAAAGTGCCACCCGGCTGCGCAATCAGCAAAGTGGGCTTCTCTTCAGCGTCATGGTGCAACGTTACCGAACCGATTTGCTTCGCACATTCCCATTTATTCAGGCCGATTAATTTACTACACAGTTCATCTGCAAGGCTACTTCTCTTTGTTGCTGAACCTGCAGCCGGTTTACCAGGATTGTACCACCGGTACGAACGAACAACGCGATCTGTCAAACCCAGCACCATTTCTATTGACCCATCAGCATCAATATCATCCAATAGAATATACTAAAGACATACCTAATGCTAAAGGATGTAAGTCGACTTGATGTGATGTCTTACCTTAGTATTCGCAGGTATTCTCTGCACATGCAATTGCTGTAAACCATGCTTTCTTTCAACTGATTTGGGTTGAGAGGAATCAGATGTTTGCACCTCACTTTCTCCACTCATTATCTGACCATCAACAACATCCACAGAATCATGCACTACACTGTGATAATGAAATGTCTCACTGTTTTCCTCTTGCACAGGATTTCCATAAATATAGCACCACCCATCACCTGTAACTATTACTAAACAATTCCTATTTTCATTAAAAATATCTCCCACTGCTATGCAGCAAACAAACCCCAGGTTAGTGATGGTTTGCCATTTTTCATAGCCCTATAAAACAAAACTACATAGAATATCTACATCTGCAATTTCTATTTGTTCTCACCTTAAATATAACCACTTCACCCCTTTCATTGCCAACAATCAGTTCAGAATTCCCATCATTGTCTACATCATGTAGTGCTATGGCATTCCTCAGCACATTGCCAGAGAATTCAAATTCTAAATGTTTCACTAGAGAAATGGCTCGCATTGTGTCTCTACTATGATTTGATGGCACAATTCAAAGGTATCCTAGTATCAGGCAGGAAAGATTTTATGACTTGCCACCGTGAAGGAGGCCAGACAATGAATGTAGCTTTGGCAGTGACAAGACCAATGGAGACAGGCCCAAAATTATTCGAATCCATAGAGTGACCTGTGTGGTCACCCTCTACCCAGCAATGACCTTCAGGCACTCTCACAACATCTCTCTTGTAACCCAGAGTTGCAATGAGATCACCTAAACATGTTTACAGTACTTATTCAATACATGGCACTTAATTCATATTCGAAGATTATGTCATTGTGGACCTTGAATTCCTACAACTCGTTTGATAATTTTCTGGTCCGGATCTTTGGGCGAAATTAACGAGATGATGTCACCGCGTTTGATGTGTAACTGTCTGATTGCCCAACGATTTAGGAAGACATAATCAGTTGTGTTCTTATCTGGATTCAATGCTGGCTGCATGGAGATGCCATCCACCCGGGCTACATAGCCAATCGTATCCACAAGCGTTACACCAATAGGTAATCCAATAAAAACACTTTTGATGAATGTAGCAAAAATTGTCATTGGACTCGACTCTGAAGAACGAGTCCCAAACTAAGAATTTAATTTTAAGGCAGTTAACCTAAAAAATGATGTGGTTGATATGGTTCATGTTTTTCATTGGTTTATACAGCCTGCCAGCGTTGTCAATATTAGTAATCAAACTTCCGGTTCTTTCGATTATCAGACTATCGCGGA
Source organism: Dorylogaster longipes (assembly GCA_027580035.1). NCBI lineage: Eukaryota > Metazoa > Arthropoda > Insecta > Coleoptera > Staphylinidae > Dorylogaster > Dorylogaster longipes. Next base: position 5,546 of record JAODFX010028929.1, on the reverse strand, counting down.
CGATCACGGTTACCAACGTTCATAAATTTCTTAATTAATATTTTAGACTTTTAATTCAGTTTGTACATAATAAATAGTTAATAATTAAAAAATATAAAATTACTTTTTATAGAACAATGTATCTTACTTCAACCGCATTTAATTTAATTAAAATTTAGGCTTGTATTAAGAAGAAAGTTCATAAATAGTCAATTAAGTAATTGAGAAGTTTAAAATTTTTAATCTAAATAAGCAACCAGTTATACACAAACATAATTTCAATATTGCCGAACATCTACGTTTATATCCGACTATATCCGACTAGACTATATGGTCGGTCAACACGAATTTCATGAAGAAATGGCTGCAGAAACACAATCAAAGTCAGAATTTGAATCAATTTTATCATGTATCAACAGAAAGTTCGAAGTAATATCAACGAAATGGCTAGATGACAAGAACTTCGAATCGAAATTTCGTACTCAAGTGCCCAGGGATGACGACGACTACAACACCCTTTGTGACGATTGGGTGGATCTCTTTTCCGCGGTAACATCAACAACATGGGTGAAAAAGATCTCAAATACCGGTCCGCAAATACGTTTTCGTAAGCAGTACCAGTGCTGGACGCATCCCGGCGAGGTTCGCAAGGAACTGCTCTTTGATCCAAGCAGATGTAAGGCTACTCTGGATATTAAAGTCCTTTCTGATAATGAGCAAACACGAAAAAAGAACAAGTTTATAAAACAGGGGTTGAATGTAATTGTCAAGGTAAATGTTTCAACTATTCTTGTAAAGCTGATATAAAACAAAACTTCTCTTGTTTCAGTTGAACTTTACTCATCTTCACCCATGTGAATCACTGAAACCATTTGCATTCTTCGTGCATTCTTGTGAACCTCAGGTTGAAACACCAAATCCTCTGTTAAAAAGCAGAGATGGATCTCCAACCAATCATAATCAAACCAATAATATACAAAGTCTTGATGCAATGAAGTTGCATGTACAGTCTCAATCTCAACATTTTACTCCTTTTGTGGTGAATGTTCCACAGTATGAAGAGGTTGCAATGTGTCAACCAAACTTTATACTGGAGCAAGCTCAAGTGATACCTGTTTCTGATTCATTTTCTTCTCCATTTGTTGCTTTGCAAGGAGCCAATATGCAAGCACAAAATGAACCTGGCTGTAAACACACTTTTTAAGTATCCAATCAATAGTTTTATTCTACCTAAAAATGTACTTATCAAACTAGAGAAGTTGTGTGATTGACCATTTTTACGTATTTAGATAGTAAGTGGAAAGAACTGATTTTAAATTACAATTTGTTAATATCAAGCTCTTTATTGATATTTAAACTTTTTCATAGAATATTCATGTATGTACTTAGAAGTGCAATATTGTTAGTAAACTGATAGTGTAAACGAATTATAAATGTAATACTATCGATTTCTACTTTAATTATAAATGCCTTGTTAGGATATTTTAGTGATTATAAGATATACCTCTTTAAATGTGTGTAATTGGTATAATGTTTCTAATTGCTTTTTGACAATTCACGGTTGGTACGATACGTATCTACTTATGTCTACGTGTTCCCTTGTATGTAACTGTTCGGTGCGCGTATTCGAGGTGCGCTTTTCCTGACGTAACTGGCACAAATTTGTTACTTCGTGATTCGCGATTAATGAGTGGATAATGACTTTTTAATTATGCTCCGGTTTAATTATGCTCGTGTCGCCCACGATATCGTCTCGACGCGATAATAGAAACGAACGATCTGACATTTATCCAACCTGCATTCCGATCGAATTCGATGGAATTCTGTTTTTCAGTAGTTATTGAAAAGGTTGTTGCAAGCAAAGATTGAATCGCTCATTAAACGTTCAGTGTGAGAAATTGCAGCTGCCCTTTTCCCAGTAGCGCATTAAGCATTTCAAAAGTAATTTAATGTTGAAATATGTTGCCTGGTATGCATCTAAATAGAAATTGTATCAGTATTTCAGGGGTTAAAAAACAATATTAAAAATAGATAAGCAAAATGAATGTTAACCGACCTGGAGATTATTTTGAATATTTAGAAGGCTATTTTCACAATTTGCCAACAAAATCGTTTTCTAACGAGAGTACTTATTTGTTCATGCAAGTTAATTGTTAATTAACTAATAAAATAAACGTGTGAAATAACGTCAATGAGTTTAATCTCAATGAAAATAAATGGTACACACTGTACGTTTTTAAATATGATTTTGAATTTATATGAAGGAATTTATAGTGTCTAATATTGTGAAGATTCATGCTTTTGGTTAAGGTTAGATATGTTTGATGTTTATTTCGTTTTATTTTGATGCGAGATTGTAGAGCGTTCTGCTAAGATTTTTGCTAAAATGTGCGAATTTATCATAAGGTGTGTTCGTTGTCATTTGACCAGTGTGATATTGCGAGCCAAGCAGTGATAAGTGCCGAATACCACAGTTGAATCTGCGCATTGAAACGGTGCGGTTGATTCTGTTCGGGTTGCCTTTCGAGTAAAAACTTAGAAGAATGAAAAATTCCATCGAGTATATTGGATATCGGCTCCCAGAAAGTGCATATAACAGTGGACCAAAAGATCATTTCGTCGGAGCTGACCTCGGGCAGTGTAACGGACCAGAATCTCGGGGGTCCAATACATTTGGGTGTTATCGGTGCGATCTTGTGATGATACAGTGTACAGTGCGACATGTCGGGTGCGAATTTCCTATAGTTGCTAAACCTACCAATTGTTCACGAAATTACCGAATTCTTTCATCTTTGATTGTTAATAAGCCACAACCTTCTATCTATTCAAAACCTTAATGCAATGCGTGCTGAGTGTGCGTGTTGCAATTCCTCATATCACTCTTAGCACGCTTGGTTAGCATTGTTGTTTGTTTCGCGTTCTAGGTTAGAAAATCATCTAGGTGTAGGGCGTATAACCATCCTAAATTTGGACCATGTTGTTCAGTTTTGTGCATTTTAATCACGTTTATTGAGGAAAATGTCATCTATATCACGTATAAGTAGTTCCAAACACCCTAGGACAAGGGTGAAATGGTATAAGCACAGCAAGCAAATTCTTTTTGATGGCAAGGCTTGTAACTAATGACGATTTTCAATTGCAGGTGCATTGGAGCGAAGCGCAGTTACATCCAAAGGTCGGTACGCAATTCTTTTTTGTTTGTGCATGTTTCTCCAGCAAAGCCTAGGAGGGTAACAGGTTCAATTACGTATTTTCTGGATAGAGGACTACATAACCTTTGCTATTTACGCCTCAAGATGGCGTGGCAACTTCGCTTAATTTACGTTTCCTAACGTATCTTAAAATACATGGAACGATATTCCAGTGATGGAATTTTGTTTTGTTTGGTTTCGTTTAATTTAAAAACGGACAAACGAATTATGTTTGGAAGAACCTATGCAAAAACTGAACGGATTTAAGTTTTAGCTTCATAAAAGCAAATTATTCTCATAAATATTACTTTCTCATCTCACCCAATTCATCTAATTGGAACCTATAATTTTTTTCGCAGAGTTTGCTTACTTAGTCCTTTTCCAATTTCCTAGAGATCTTCGTATTAATTTCTTGTTACTCCAAGACGTGACGCTTTTATAAATTCGTTTCTCTGCGCTTCGTATACAGTAATTGTTATTGTTCTACAGTTGGACTTGGATATGAACATGACTAATAATGAACATTGTAGAATGATAACGATAACGATGGATGATGGGAGCGTTGTAACTCCAAATTAAGTTGTATTGCATTTTATTGTTGTTGTGTCTTCTACAAGCAAAGCGAATCATGTATGTCCATTTAAGCCTATAATAGATTTGTGCAATATTTGCACGTGAATTGCTGCAGGCAGTATCGGCTTATCCATTTGCGATATCACCAATAAGAAATGAATGTTCTTTTTTAACGGAGGTTTTATTTAATTTGCTATTTTCCAATTAAATTTCTATACTTATTCTTCGTTCCAGCATGTTTTGCCTTTTTGGCATTATTATGAAATGAAATAAATTTTTTATCTCCAATTTTGGGTATTCAAAACTGTCGCGACATCTGTGAACTAATTTCGATATTAGAGAAAATGAGACTGCAATATTTTGTTATTACATACTTCATTCAAGATTGAATGCTCGTCAGATTAATTTTTAACTTTCTATCTTGCACAACATTTGACTCCACTTGACTCAATGAGCATTCGTAGATTAGGTTCTTCTATAATATTAGCCTTCAAATGTTCTTCTTTGCTGGAAGTAATCCGGCACTGATCGCCGGCGTTTTTCGGCGTTGCGATTGTCCACAATGCAACTGACTGTCCGATTGCAAGCGCAACAATTTTGCACGTTTATCGCGCACGAGTATAAATCACACTGGCGCATACGCTCAGGGCAGCAGGCAGCAACTTTTCTTCGATAAACTCATTCATGCATGACCCCGGCACGCGGCTGCCGCTTGCGCTCTAAGGAGTTAATAAATTTCGCGAAAAATATTCGCGAAGGTATGCGAAAATTCTCGCCGAGATACTATCTCAAATCTAAATGACCTCAACTTAGCGCAGTGCCCAGAATGCCATAGAATTTTAATTAACGTGAGTTTGCAATACCCCCGGATGAGTTATTACTCGAAACGAAAATCATTATAATGTAGCAAATATCGCAAAATAGCACAGTTTCAGTAAAGACAAAAAAATTAAATATCAACACATAAATTCAATATATTGAGCTCTTACACTGGAATTTAAATGGTAATGTAGTTTGTATTACCACTCATTTAATAAAACGAAAGATAGTAAACAACAAAGTCCTCATCGTTCAATTTTGCATGATCTACATAGATAGGTACCCATCTCCGGTTCCATCAATATGTGTACAACATAGACAGGTGGCCAACTTATGAGGGTGGCCAACTTAACAGCTTTTATTGTACTTTTTTATGCGAATAGAAATTATTTTGAGCAACGTCACATTTGCATATGATTTTGTAATATTCCAATGATTTCCAACACTTGAATAAAGATTCAGAGAGATATTCATTTGATACCATTTATACCATTCAACAACATTGCGATGCAATGTATCTTTTAGAGAGATTTTATTCAAGACTTCACTGCGAGCTCCACAAGTAGGTCGGAATTGATACGAAGTGCGAATGGATGAGTTTATTCGTTTCAATTGTGGTGCGGAAATGTTGAGGCACGCTGAATGCATTTGTGCGCATCCCATTCATCCGTGGCGAAAGCATCGGTCAAGTACAAACCAGAGTGGGCCATCATCAGCGTGATGTATTACGACTCGGCTCCTATTCCGCAACTGACACTAACTGCTCCTTTGTTATGGTCGTTCCGTAGTTGTAGGTTTTTCTAATGGATTTTTCGAAGACTTTGAGAATCTCTAATGAATGATGATAGAATTTTGCATGTAAAATGTTAGATTCTTTCACGAGATCTTTTTCGAGAAAATTAATGTTATATAAACGCCACCAACGCGCCTTTATGGAAAAATGTTTAAAAATTTGATACAAAAACCATTCCATAGTAATGAATA
>JAODFX010028818.1:0-10658 GCA_027580035.1 Dorylogaster longipes | reverse complement strand
GTGTGTGTGTGTGTGTGTGTGTGTGTGTGTGTGTGTGTGTGTGTGTGTGTGTGTGTGTGTGTGTGTGTGCGTGTGTGTGTGGATGTGGCTTTGTTCCGGGGCTTCGATTAGACGCCGGCTGTACGGGCCCGTAGTTTTTTGGGTGCAACTTTTTGGATTTCTAAAACTCTATAAACATGGATCGGCATTCGTTTTCACATCACATTATGATATCGTAAACTAGTTAGTTAGGTAGTTCAAATACGTGGTTGCGTCGGCTTGTATAAGAGTAGAATAGAAACGGCTATTTTTACTTAGTACTTCGTCTCATGCACGTGCTGCGAAAACTCAGGCCCACCCTTGAATTTTGCTTGCATTGACTGTCGTGTAACATTGCATCGAATTTCCGTTTCGCTCATTAGATATTTACAGTAGTTTTGATTGCTATGTGGGTAATTAAACGATCCTAATAAGTACGTTACAATAGACTTTAACCTAGAACGCTTATCCGTCAATCGGAGGATTAAAGGATTGAAAATCAGTCTAAAATTGCCCGCGCATGCGTAGGCTCGAATAGATGCACTAATTTCATCAAGTACATAATTAGTTGCCATATGTATGGAACTGAATAACGCTCACGCGAAAATGCTTTGAAATGGGTTCATCTGTGAGGGCAGTTTTAAAATGCTTTTAAGTTGATTTCCAGGTGAGAAATTGACGACCAGTTTCGACGTGGGAAGTTTGGGGCCCCACCCGTCCTACACCTTATTCTCCTTGACGCTGCCCTCCTTCGCCTTGTTCTTCAGCTCCTTCTTGGCGTTCTTCTCGTCGCGCTTCAGCTCGCTGAGGAAGAGCTTGTGCTTCATCTCCATGTGCTTCTCGGTGATCTCGTTCTTCTTGTTGTCGATGCGTTCCTCGCTCTTGGTGCGCTCCTTGTGTTTGCGGTCACTCCACCAACGCTGCTTTTCCTTCGGCTTGCTGGCGTCCAACTTGCTGGTGGATGCTGTCGAATCGCCGGAGCTCGCCGGCGGAGTGTTGGTGGAGGAGGTCGTCGTCGTCGTCGTCGTCGCCGTCACCGTGGAAGGTGTAGCCGGCACGTCCGCCGTCGTCGTCGGCTCGTCTTTCGCTTCCTGCGAAAGCTTCTCGTACTTGTACTTGCCTCGCCGGTTGCTTGCAGTGATCCGGCCTGTCTCCAGCTGCGTGACGATCTTCTGAGCGCATCTACGAACAACATCCACATTTGTATCTTCAGCGGGGTCAAGCAGACTGAAGCTAAAACTACCCTAAGCTTTTATCCAACCAGATTGCCCAAGGTTTTGAGTTTGAGAATTGTATGAAAAACATTGAAGATGATCGGAGGGTTGGTTGATGACCAAATTCTAGGAATTGAATTTTGTATGCAAATGAAATAACTAATACACAAATCAGCAATGATTCAAAATACTGCTTGCATAAAAAATTATTTGCTTAAAGAAATTACCTTTTACATTTTATTTTACAGCCGACATTAATATGGATATTAATTTAATTTTATAAATCAGGAACTTGACGGAAGTGTTTCTGGTTTCAAGTGCCTTGTCGGGCGATCTTAGTTACTGGAATTGCATTTAGTGTGCAAGAGATATAACTGATATACAAATCAGTAATGCCTCTTTTTATGGTTTCTATCTAAAGGCTTAATTAAAAGAAATATGATATCGAATCAAACAAGAAGCGAAAGCTTAGATTAGTGCTGTTACAATACCGCAAAGTCCGTTTTCCAAAATACTGTTCCAATCAAAAGTTACTAGCTTAATCCTAATTAATATTATAATTTAAGCACATACTAAAAAATCATTTTTAAGCTTTTATTCGAAAATACGAACAATTTGAAAATCCAAAACGCCCTCGCTTCCCATTAATTCGGATTACGGACACTCTACTCTAGTTGGACCAGACTATCTACTTCTATCTACTGAGGTGTCATAACCAGTAAAGTGGCTTTTAGATCTACTTCTCCGCAATTCTCAATAAAGCTGTCGTAAAAAGAATAATAAATTTTAGAGATAAGCAATATTTAGGAATTTGACAAAGCTATTGTATCGAAAATGAACGATGCACTATTTGTGCATATTATTATATTATTATTATATATTATATTTATTATATTAATTGTTAACGATTTGTTACTATTTACTCAGGTGTGTGCCGTTAGAACGCAGTAAAATTTTGGTCAGTTCAAATCCCGAGGGATAGATAGAGTGTCTCTACACATAGGCAGATGCGGCTGGTATATAACCTGTACCTGTTTCGGGGTACTTGAATTTTATACGTCTCTTGGCGCAAACACTCCAAAACTATCGTAAATATTATTCCAAATGCTTGAAAGGGAACGGACTAACAAATGATGTGATCACAACTTAAGGCTTATTTAAAGCGAAATACACAATTTTACTTTAAGTTGGGTGAAATATGTTAGTCCGGTCCTGTTCAAGTATTTAGAATAATTCCTACGATAGTTTTGGAGTGTTTGCGGTAAGAGACGTTAAAACTCAAGTACCCCGAAACAGGTACAAATCATGGCATAAGTATGGCCTTATTATAGGTTCATCTGCGGTTAAAAATAACGAACCATTCAAACATTTGCAGATCTATCAGTTAGTGTTCATTCTAGGGCAGACGCAATTTGTAGGTTCAAATGGAAATTAAGACCGTAGTTGCTATTTCTTTATGTAGTACTTTTCATTAATACTTGACTGCACATTAGCAACAGGAATAATAAACAGCAAGCACGCGTGCTACCGAGCTCGCCGCCTAGAATTTGGGAGGTCTCTGGTTCAAGCCCTAATCGGAGCCTTGGAGTTATCCTGGACCGGGTCACTGTCCCGAGGCTTTTCTGGGAGGTCTCGGGCCGCTAAGGCAAATGCTGGTGATTTCCTAACTCCCCCCACACCCCAACCCAACTTTACCCTTATCTCCATTCCGTCATTCCCGCCAGAGCTGACTCGGCTGGCCGCTACCATGCACACAGAGGGACGTCTGAGGTGTAAACTAGCTCATGAGTGCGCACAATAGGTCAAGGGGCCGCAGTTCTGGTGCAACCCCAGCAGACGATAGGGGGTTGCACCCTTAGAACCAAGGGGTCAACCGGGAAAAAAACGTATCATCTCCTATAAACATTGGCAGGGGCATCAGCAGATGACGTCTGCAGAGGGGCCATAAGTCTGGTCCTTATAAACTGCATAAACTGCAAATGCATGTGACCACAGTTGAAAGAAGAGTTCCGGAGGTCTTAAGACAAGATTAACTATGGACCAAAGAGATTCAGATGTGCAAGTTTACCTGATGCGGGTCGATGCCGGAGGCGGCGCGTTATGCGTCGGACTCGCCGTGCTGATCTCCTTGATCGGGGGTAGCCGATTGACAGGATGGCCGTTCTTGTCGCTGCGACAATACTCCTGCAGCTTCATCTTCATCGCGTGCTGCTGGGAGCGGCGCAGCGCGCCCGTCGGCTGACGAGGATAGGCGCCCCCCAGGCAGTGGCCGCTGATGCAGCAGGAGGCAGCACCTCCGCCTCCTCCACCACCTCCACCGCCACCGCCGCCGCCGCCACCACCACCACCCGTCGCCGATCGACAGCCGGCGCTGCTCTCGGAAGAACACGACGTGGAAGATATCGACGAGTTGCCGCTGCTCACGCTGTACAAGCTGTCCGATTGTGGCACTGAGGAAGACCTGGAGTTCACCGAGTAGCCGCTCGCTGACGACGGCAGGATCGGACCAGTCTGCACACAACAAGCCACATTCAAGATGGCGCCCGGATGCAGCTTGCAGCGCTCCTACCTTGAGTCTTAAAATCTTGGCTCTGCATATAACGCATCTGAGTGGAAGCAGACGTTGCGATACAGCGATTTGGATAGTCTTGACGAAGCACTTCCGGCATACGACTTGGTGGCCGCACGGAGACGTCTGCATCGTCGCCTTGGCGTGGATGCAAATCACACACTGCAACAACACCACGTTTCTAGTTAGCATCCGGACATCCGGAAAGGTTTAAAGTGTTTGGGTACCGTCAGAGTCGGTGACCTTGACACGAGTATAACAGCTGTTTTTCAGAAATCATTCTTTTGTTTTTAACTTGAAAATCAATACTTTTTATTATATCTACTGAAAACTCTCAAATTTAGCATCTGAAAACCAGATGATGTAACTCATAACTGAGCAAAAATTATGAGAATTTACATCTTGGTAGCTGCCCCATGCAGAAAGATCGACTTGAATAACGTTGTTAGTTAATGTATAAAATGCAAATTTTGTTACAAACTGAGACTCTCGGAACTTCATCAGATCAGGCAGTAACACTCTTTCCATCTTGGAATCTTAAAAACTGAATTTTGAATGTAGTGAAGTTCCCATTTCAACTATGTCGAAAAGTTTTCTCGCTATGAACCAATCTATTTTGGTGATATTTGAGATCGTTGAGATTCAATGAATAAGCCACATGCTTCACATTGCTTTCAAGTTACTCCGTTCATTAGTACACTTTCATTCAAGACGAATTCCGGAAACGAGTGACATGTCTCCCATCAGAACAGCGAGAAATGGCGAAAGTCAATGATAGCGTCATGGTGCGAAGTTGATGAACGATGATGCATTGAAGAACGACTCAATGGGCGCTTGAGCAGTTTTCGTTTCTCGTGACACATGCGTGTTCTTGACCCATTAGCAGTAAACAACTTTCTGCACTTATCTTTACGTCTTTTCATTACAAAAACGAACACAATGCTCGTAAAAAGTAGAAACCTTTACAAGGTTACATGTGTTATGAAACATTACTCAATTGCAGTGCAAATCAATAAGCAGGCGTTCATGACAAAGGTAGACCATTTAAAGAATGAGTTATAAATAACAAATCCGGACACTGACATATTCATAAACATCTCTCTTGTCGGCTAGACGCTGTGCTGGAGGTTTATTGTACTGCAATGAAACATTGAAGGCAATCCAGTATGAGATTCTGTACTCTGCTCAAGGTCAGCCAACTGAGGGGTTCTCGAATTCCAAGCAAATTTGCATTCGCATGTCAATAATATAATATAAAAATTGAATATTGAAATATACAATTTCTATGGCATCTCCACAATGTGTTTCTTGTTCAGAAAATCTTCTAATGGGGATTGAAAGCCTTCACATGAATGTTGTTATTTATTTATTTAAAAATTTACTGCATTTTATTAACTACTAAAGAAAAACCTTCATTTAACATGCATTAAACGCTTGGATGTCTTTTTCATTTTTCTACCACTCGCTAAAACTCATTGAGTCATTGTAATGACTTGAAATGCTGATTTAACAGAGTAAATAAGTGAACTTCTACTTTCTAAAAACTAGATAATTAAGTATATAACTGGAAATAACGGCAACATGTTTGGTGCATAGTTGAAGTAAAAATTTTAATTACAGCGAGTTTAAAAAATACTGGTTAAGCACCTTTTTCGAAATTATCTTAAGCGCATGTACGATATTTTAAGGAAGTAGAGAAAAGAGAAGAGAACAATGCAAAAAATTAAAAGGTAGACGTTAGTATCGAACAACGAAAACAATTTTGATGACTTGCAATTAAATAATTTTTTTTGCATATCCCCAGTTAAGGAAGATTGTCTCTGATTGGGTGTAGAAAATTTCATGGCAAGAACGAAGGTGCAAGGGCACGACACATTCATTACCGCATTTGTGCATTCATTTGTACGAGAGTGCAGCGGTCATCTGGCCATAACGGTAAGAAAATGGTGAGTGGGTTCTCTCTTCCTGCTGCAGTTAGCGAGCGAGCAGGAAGTGCATTCAGCTTGAATGCCTTCGCAACAAATCATCATGCATGCATGCAGGTTTGCTCTGAGTGCGTACCTCCTCCTCCTGACACGTCGCCAGTTCCGGTTCGTTCTCCTCGAGCTTGCTCAGCAATTTGTCCTGCAACAAAACACGAACTACATGAGAATGAGACTGTCGCATGTGTTCCCGGATGCAATCGCGTCCTCCATTTGCGTTTGGGGGCGTTGCGATGCCGACCACTGAAGTTCCTAATAAGCGCGTTTGGTGCATCCGGCGACGATGAGCTTCCTTCCCTTGGCTGGCGTCGTGGGCATCCAGTACGCTCGCCGTTGTTCGACAATGAACTCTCTCACCTTGCTTCTCTAGGCATTCGGGAGCACATGGATCGCATAAGGTGCGTAACGCATCGAAATGAATGTCAGGAACAACGCATTTAAACGGCAATCATTACCGATTGACGATTGACGCACTCGTTAGCAACGACTCCACGCGTGTCATCATGTCGCGTCATGTTATTCATCGCTTTGTTGGCTCGCGTTGAATTGCTCGAAGAATGTTTATCGTGTATTTAGTGATGTTTGTGCCACGAAATTACCTCTTACCCACCATGCCAGGAATGCCAAGATAATTCATTAAACGAAACCTCACCTAACTTCTTAACAATCCACTCGCGCTCTATTCCTTTGCTATAAATGTTGGTATTATATCAGTGGGTTTTTACACAACTGGTTTTGCATGAAACCGTGGGGAATATCATTCCATAATATACATACAAGCATACATATACAGTTGAACCTCTGCATAACGAAGGTGATTAGCCTGAAGAAAAATTCGTTATATGGAGGTTCGATGGTACATAGGAAACAATTCAGTTTTCTGGCCTCCTAGCAAAAACCTTTAATAGAAATACAAGTGGAGGTCAGAGAAAGGTGTAAATAATTATATAATGTTCTTATTGTTGTTGTTGTTTGTAGTTCCAAATTTTGTTGAGTTTATTAAAGCATAAAAACTGAAAATCTGTTCCGTGTGCCGGACACATCTGAGTAAAAACTCAGAAAATATTTCAAAGAATAGGGCAACATGAGGCCAACCGTCCAACAGTGTGTGAACTGCACACACTTCTCCTCAAAAAAACTTCCCACAAATACCTTTTAGCTGTTATCGTCATTTCTGAAGAAACATCTCTATTTAGGCATGTTTGTTATGGTTGTATTTTGTCCGGTACTGCGAATACTTTGATAAGATACCAATTGTGGACTATATAACAATGTAAAAATTATCTCCGTTCTTTCAATACCATACGATTCGCCCTTTACAAGATAGTAAGGATATACAACAAGAGATTCTAACACCTAGAAATGCAAAAAATATAACTGTTCGGTATTGGGACGTTATGATCCTTTGCAAAGAATTGTCTGAAAAAGACATATTTAGTAAATGAAGACCTGTTTCGTGCGTCAGCAGAAAAGGAAGCTCTTTCCAATTGGTTTTGTGTTCGTTCAGAATGTTGACATCGCTTACCAAACACAAAAGATACTCTATTCATTGTTGTCCTCTAAATTTTGCTCCATGCCTAATTGGCATGTAGTTGCAATTATGGAGGAAGAGTAATATTTAGAATATGCTCGATCATTACGTCCTACATATTCTATGTTGAATCGAAATTCAGATGTGAAACTATTGTCAATTAAGAAAATAAAACAAGTGCCAATAAGAATCATGAGTGACGAGTTTTCATTTCATAGCTAAACGGTAAAGTCACATATGTTACAACTACTGAACTATTCAGTTCAATTTAAAGGCATCTGCAATCAGACGTAATCCATCATCGTAAGCTCATCGGCCATGCATATTATCGCACAACAATGTTTTCTGCGTTCGCATTCAATGCGCAAGGATGTAATTTGCGCATAAAAAATGTTGTCCAGCAGACAAGCACATGTTTATGGCATTTGAATTAAGCAAACCCGTGATGGCTTAATTGCGCATTGTGCGGAGCGAACGTGGATGCGATGAGCGTGAACATGGTTGAAATATTCAAGAGCATGGTTGTGATACATGGGTGAATGTGCGCCGCGCCTAATTCTCATGATGATGGCATTGAAATCGACGCCCAAGTTCATTACTCGCATCAACAAGCGTTGAACACGATTTGGCCAGTTGCTTTTCGTCCTCTTCCTTTTCGTTCCATCGCCGGCGCACAGTAGGAAATCTTTGAGGCCAAATTGTGGCCAAAATCCAATTCTTCACTTTCATAATTACTTATTGTTTTGTACATCATTAGATTCATGGATAATAAAGCAAGCTATCTAGCACCTAATGTATTATCGACCGGTCTTATTTATATTCTCTTCAATATTGCCCCAAAGTTTTTTTAAAAGCCACTATTCCTTGAAATGTCTGTTTTAATGTGTATAAACAAACAATTCGGCAAATAATGGCATCAGGGGTTTGTTTTGCAGTTTTGAATGCAATGCTGTAGGTGCAGAATTTTGCAAGCAAAAACCACCTTTTCCCATTATTTGTGCGTTTCATTTAAATCATTTATTATTTCCTACTGTTGCGGCGTGACGAAGTAGTAGGGCGAACCGTGGAGGAAGCCAAAGAAGTGGCGGCACGCCGAAACTCGACCACCGAAAAGCGGCTGCCGCCGGCGACTGCGGCGAGGAAGTGGTGCTGGTGGTGGTGGTGGTGGCGAGGAGCTTCAGCTGCGCGCATCTCACCGGTTGTGGTGTGTCCGCATTCGGATGCGAAACGTCGTCGTCGGCTGAAGCGCGTCGCCATGCAGCTAGTGCGCCTCCTGGTGCAGGTTCTGAGCACGCTCGCGCGTGCCCCCCAAGCCGCCGCCGCCACCCCCAACGTGCGCCACGAACGCAACGCGAGCTTACCGTCGCCGCCTCCAACAACCACCCCTTCCACCATGGCACGGGCTGCCATCTACGACTGCAATCCAGTTGTTCTCACGTTGGGTAAGTCTGCATTAATACAAATCGCATATTTAACCCTTGAAGGCCTGAAGGTATAGAACTCACGTAACAGCCCGAGTGGGGTCATATTTGACACGATTTAAATTTTTAAATCCACGACCAGCCACGACCACGAACGGTGGTAATTTTGTTCAAATATTTTTGAAAATATGCCCAAGCGTTGTTCTTTCTTTTGACGTATCACCCACACGGATAGCTAAAAAATATTAAAATTAGGACCTAAAAACCAAATAAGAGGAGATCCCTTAGTTATGTTCTATTAGATTGTTTACAAATTACTTCAATTTAATTAAATTTAAAAAAATTATTTATCGTTCAAACTTTCTATTATTTGTTTTTTTTTTTGGTTTATCATCAATAATATTTAAAACCAGCTTAAATATAAATAAACGTGGTGCAAGACAAGTTTGGCTCAAATGGTTCTAAATAATCTGTACTACCTCCCCCTCCCGACTTTGCATCGATCTTCTAAAGCCTTAAGTTTATGCTTAAGAAATCACGGTATAAGTTTGGTCCTACTACAGCTGAGCTATATAGAAAGTATATTTAGTCGCCTGCTACATAGCTTAGTTGCATAGCTCTGTTATTTAAGGAAATTTGTAAGGCTTTTTTAGTTGTATAGCTCTGCTATACAACAAATTTTGAAAAGCTTTTTAAATTCAGCTATTTTTAGTAGTATGCTACACAATTTATCTAGTTCACCTCAAGATGCCGAGCAAGAATGTATTTCTTGCTGCTGCAGTTGCAGCCACTAAAAGAAAACGCTGATATTGAATGAAACCTTCTCTTATAACCCGAAATAAATGCCGTGCTAGAGATCTATTGAAAGATTTACATGAAGATGTTCCAGGTGAAATTGTTGTTGTTGCTGGGGTGATATAAACTAGTGCTGGTAAAAATCACATTATTTCTGACCGGACCGATAGAAACGATTAAACTCAAAGCTGCTTTTAAGACCAATTTACTAGGATAAACCAAATCACTGCTTGAATGAAGCAGAAATGATACAATATTCAATAAGTACTGGGATAAAAAAGTGTACTTGATGAAAAAAAGTATCTGTAAGTATCGCCTAAAATCCGGATAAAATTATGCTTCAAGCACAGCTAAACATTAGCTTTGATGTTTATCGTAACCTACAGATAGTCCGTTTTCTGCTACATAGCTTTCTGAATTTGCTATAGGTATAACCTAGCTATACAGCTGAAAGTATGAGTAATTTTTAGATTCGTTCCGCACAAGTCATAAAAAGCTTTCCCCACAACCTTCCCAAGCTTTCCGCAACCCATTTATGGACCTGGGGGATTTCAAATACGCATGCATGGCAATTTGAATAAAAAATTTCGGATATTACAATTTTCTTGCAATTGTGGATTTCTGTTGCTCAATTCTCTCAAGTTCTACAATAAATGTCACAAGTTCCCAATCCATCTTTGTTTGTGTTTGTTGGTTTGAGTTATGAATTAAAGAAACTCGAAACCCCCTGGTCTAAATCTCCAGCTTATTCGGTATCCACACATTTGCCATAATAGTTAATGAGGACCGAAAGCTTGAAAATGCTTTTTCCTACTTAAGATCTGCATGCAGTTTACATGATCAACCCATAGTGTTTGTAATTATCGTTGTATGTTATTATCAAAATAAGAAAATGGCATAACCTTTTTAAACTATTTTTGTGTATACTTACTTCATTATTGCACTTACTTGTAGCTGAATACAATTATTCCAAAATTTGTGTAGAAAAGCAAATCTTTGTCACAAAACAACACTGCATTCAATCTGGAATTCATCATGCATGACATTTCTGATTGTATTCTCTCAAGTGAGTTCTGACAATGAATACGCGACGTGCATTATTGTATTTGTCCTCCGTTTCAATATTGC